>LPNX010417590.1:11957-89135 GCA_001517045.1 Pseudotsuga menziesii | reverse complement strand
TTTCTAGTGGGAAACCCCAACCTCAATTTCATCAGGTAAGCAGAATCCATTTTATTATCTAGCTCTAGCTCTTTGTGATTGGTATATTTGACTATTTTTTACAATGATTAGGCGTTTAATAACTTTTAATTGTATGGTAAATTTTCAGGTGTGTTTCGCTGGGTGGGAAATCTGTGCATGTTGTAGTACTCCATGTCTTACAAAGTTGAACATGGAAATCTATGATCAAAGTTAGAATTTAATAGCATCAAGAGTTTCTGCCTTTTGCTTATCGATTTCAGGTGAAATATGCATTGCCTACCCTGGAGTGGCTTCTCCATATAGAAGAAGAGGAAGTATTGGCATCTACATGCTGGGCTCTATCATATATTTCTGATGGCCCCAATGAAAATATTCAAGGAATAATTGACGCTGGCACTTGCCCAAAGTTGGTGGAGCTTCTGTCGTGAGTATCATGATACGCACATAAATATAAGCACTCTTGGTATTTATATATAACTCAATAAATATAAGCACTTAATATTTATAAGTAACTTAATACATATAGTTTCATGGTTAATTTAAATTTGGTGTTAAGTTCAGTTTATGTTAATTTTTAAATTCCAGCGTCGCTATAATTTTATACATAAGGTCCTCAGTGTATTAATCGAAATGAACTGTTCGCAGGCATTCTTCACCATTTGTTGTTACTCCTGCTTTAAAGGCAGTGGGAAATCTTGTCACTGGAGATGATGTGCAAACTCAGCTGTTACTTCAAACATTTTTCACACTTCTTCCAAATAATTATACAATACATTTGTTATTTTGCATCTGTTGAATGCATTTTCGGCTATGATAAACTGTCTGACATAATACAAAGAGTCCAAATTCAAACACAGTGGATTTACTTTATTGTTTATTGTGTGCAGGTTGGTATTGACAATAAGGTTCAAACACGATTTACTTTATTGTTTATCTTATATTTTGTTGTGTGTAGGTTGTTATTGACAATAAGGTTCTCCCTCGCCTTTTGTATCTTCTCACAAATAAGAGGACAAAGAAAACCGTAATAGGACATACATGCTGGATAATCTCCAATGTTACTGCAGGAACAACAGAGCAACTTCAGGTGGGAATCGTTTTGGATTTATAGTGTTACTCGCTACCACTGTCATATTTCCAGTGTAACATAACTCACGCTTTTGTTTTAATGGAATGCACTCATTTTCATTGCAGGCTATGATCAATGCAAATATATTTCCCCCACTTTTATCTCTGCTAGCAAATGCTGAATTCAATATAAAGAGAGACGTAGCGTGGGCGGTTTCAAATGCAATTGCTTTTGCAAGCGAGGAACAGATAAAGTACGAAACTTTTCTAATTTCTTCGCGTGTGTAATTTTCTGCATCCATCGTCTTAAGGTCGATAACATGAGCCCTTTTCTATTACAGATACCTTGCGATTCAGGGTTGCATCAAGCCACTTTGTGATCTTCTAACCTACCAGGATTCAAGGACTATAACAGTCTGCCTTCACGGTCTAGAAAAAATACTGAGAGCCGACGAGACTGAAAACAATGAAGGCATCTCTGAAGTTAATGTATATGTGAGCATAATTGAGGACGCTGGTGGCTTTGATAATATTGAGGCATTACAAATTCATGAAAACACACAGGTCTATAGAGAAGCAGTCAAGATCCTTAACAATGGTTTCGTCGAGGAAGATGATGATCACGTGCTAACCATGTATGATACACCTCAGTGTGCAGAAGTTTCACCTGGTGGTTTTAATTTCATGTAGAAAGATGGATAATGTTGTTGTATATTGTAGGAATTCTGTGTATATTGTTAGAAATGCTGCATAAAGTTCTATGTGATTGTTGATACATCCTTCTCACAGCTTTACCGGTTCCTTAGGAATCATGGCTTTAAGTTAGGCTCTAAGTTATTAGGTTGTTTTGATTTCATGTAGTAGGAAAGATCGAACGAAAGATTGATAAGTACACTTAATTTGCTTGGCTTGCAGAGGAATTTTTGTCGCGCTAATTCTGCTCTGCTCACCGGTCGATGGTGATGCTTGGCTTTCTGTTCCTTTCCTTTGCATTGTAAGCAAAACTGTGATAAGATTTAGTTTCGTCGCAATGCGGACCTAACAACCACTACTTCCCAAGCATTGTGGACTTTGTGGTTACAGTAACTTGATGTGCAATCTGCGTTTGTCCTAGCGTTCCTACGTCTAGTTCTTGTGCACAATTGTCCTCTGCCATTCATATCGAGGCCAGGCAAGCGGATTCAGCCGCAGTTTACGAGTTGGATCTTTGTCTTCTTTGGTGTTCTGTCAAATTGATATTTATTAATGTAGTCCTGAATATCTTGAATCCCGAATGCTGACCGTTTCTTTGCCCTCAAGACTGGCTATGTCTAGCCGCACGGAGCATTGGTGCCTCCAGGTTATATACAGTCTAGACACATATCTAGGGCTTGCCGATTGAAGCCTCTGAACTGCGTTTTAATGGAAAAGATGCTAATTCGAAGGACTAGAACGTTTTCTTTCTTTCTATTTGCAAGCATTCTGGTTTCGATCCAGTTGAGCATGACTGGCGTGGTGGCCGCTAGAATCATCCAGGACATGAAATTTAACTTTAAATTGAATAATTATGCGAGAGATGATCCTGGTTTCGCCAAGCTTCCTAGCGTTCTGCTAGACCGGCTGCATATACCATGCTGATCGTTGACCTTGCCGGTTTTCCAAGAAGCTCTGGCGTTTCGAAATGGTAAAGAATGCATCGTCTCGGCACCTTCGTCATGGAGATCAGGCTATTCTCAACTTCAAGAAGAAGAAGATGATGATACAAAGCTATGTGATAGCACGGCCGTGCATATAGCCATGACGCTGGACGTTGCTTATCTGAGAGGATTGGTCGCCGAAATTCTATTGATTCTCCAACATGCTGCTTGTCCCGAGAATGTAGTCTTCCATTTCATGGTGTCCGAGCGCCAACATGATCTCAAGGCTACGCTTCAAGCGACTTTTCCATACTTGCGCTTCATATTATATCACTTTGACTCGGGAGAATCATTTACCTTGACTTCGATTTAGTTGTTGTGGATGACATTGCCAAGCTAATGCACCCTCGTCTCATGGCCCAAGGTCTGAAAAAACCCAGAACAGCTGGCTCCGATGGTACCACTTGCTATAACAGAAGGCAATGGGATATAATTTTTATTTTTTTAATTTTATTATTATGATGTCATGTTGCCACATGTCAACTCAAATCCAGATACCAAATTCCAAAGTTTACATCATCTTCTATCCACCAATAAGTTGTTTACAAAATAGTTTTTTAACAAAATTAAAAAAAAATATTTTACAAATCACTAAGTTATACTTTACAAAACAGATTTTAATTTTTTTGATAGAGAGCAACTAATACAAAGTCAAAAGAGTTTGACTTGCAATCGATTACAATATACCTGCTGAGGCAGGAATAAAAAGTCTCTGAACATAATTAACTTCTTTTATTTATTTATGTGTATATTTAATAATTTTATTACGAATTTTATTGCTTTTAGTATTTATATTAACTTTATAAAATTTTGAATTAGTAAATATATTTAAGATTTTCATTATTTTTAATATTTATATTAACTTTATTATGTATTTTTTCATATTTATAATGGTATATAGCATAAGTATTTCTATAAAACTAAAGTATACTTTTAATAATATGTATGAAGAATAATAACTTTATTTATTTTAAAATTTTAATTTAATTTACTAAAAAGAAATAATATATATATAGGGGAATCAACAATTGGAGCTAGGATGGTACTCGCGTGACACGGGGTCTAGGGATCCATTCCTACTACCACTATACCTATAGGTGCCCCACACCTACCGCAAGACATGGGCCATAGGTAAATCCAAGTGGGATTTGAATTCCTGACCTCCAATTTACAACAAGTGACTTCATAACAACATAACCGCTAATAAGCCACACCTATATGGGCTAATATTATAAAAAATATTAAGTTAAATAAACTATAAATTATATTTCTAATTATTCTTGAATTAAATATAAATAATTCTTAGATATAAAGAATAATGTAAACAGAAAGAACATAAAACATTTTAATAAAAAAATTTAAACGAAAAAAAATTGTGTAAATAAAATTAACGAGTTAAACTATTATGTTTATGATAATTAATTCAAATAAAAAATAACTCTTTGTAATAAAAAATAATTCATGATAATATTCTTTGTGTTAATTATTGTGATTTTGTTTATTGATTTGAGTTACAATGATTTGAACAGTTCAATGATTTAACTATTCTGCGATTTGAACATCCGATTTTTTTTTCTCTGTGATTTGGTTTCTCATGGACCGAATTTGATCTCTGTGATTTGTTTTCTTCCATGGGATGAATTTGATCTCTGCAATTTTTTTCACGGGCTGAGTATTACCTCTGCGAGTTGTTGGGATGGATTTTAATTCACTCAGAAGAAGGAACTCTCATGGTTATGCGAGAAACATGATATTGAATTCACCAGGGTTTTTGAACTGTAAAGCAGAGGATTCCACATCAATCTGAACCTGGGTTGGAAGGTGTTCTGGAACGGTTATATTAGGTGCACACATTCTTGATCATTTTCTAATACATATCTACTGCTCAGATATTTATTTTTGTTTACGAGTATGAATAATTCACTGCATCTACCAAAGATTGTCAAAGGTAGACCTGGCACAGTTACTCTACATAGCCTTTATGAGTATATAGAGACATTAGAGAAACATAGAGAAAAAAGAGAATTTAAGCTATAAACATAGTTAGGAGCCATGCTGGAAATTTTTTTTACATCTCTTGAAGATAAGATCCAAAAACAAAAAGAAAATAAAATAAAACTATTGGAGAATAAAATGGAGACAATGGAGATTAGATTACACGTAATAGAAAAACAAAGCCAAGATATGAATCAAACACCCCAATAAGGAGATGCTGATACTTTAAAAAGTCTTAAAATGAAGGACATGATTAAAAAACTAGAAGAAAAAGTTAATAACAGTCTCACCCTAAATAGTGTGGAAGGTAAATTAGAGATCAAACCCATTAAAGAGGAAATGAAAAAAATGATAGAATTAGACCATGAGCGTAACAAAAGGGCCTTGAACCTTATAATATTCGGTTTGAAAGAGGAGGTAGACGAGGATACATTAGCCATATTCCAGACAGAATTACATAATAGATTACAAATTGAAACAACATGTCTCACAGAAGCAACAAGGTTGGGGAAATTAACTGAGAATAAGGGAAGATCGATCCGGATAAAGATGAGCTCTATTGACCATAAGTATGACATACTTAGTAAAACGTCAAGTCTAAAAGGAATGGGAATATTTATAAACGAAGATATCATTCCAGAAGATCAAGCATAATTAAGAAAGGAGGTTCAAACGGTAAAAGAAGCTAGGAATGAAGGAAAATGAGAAATAATTAGAAATAGAAAAAGCCCTTATTTGAGATAGAAGCCAAAAATATAGTAATAAATAGAAACTCAACATACTCCAGATTCTTTCTTGGAACCATTGGGGCTTTCCATGGAACAAAGGCCCCAAGCTAAGTTGGATCTCGAAGGAAGTTGATATTATTTTGTTAGTTGAAACTTGGGAGCACGAAGAATCTAAGGTCCCTAACATAGATGTCTTTACACTATAGTCAATCAGGAACAAGCGATCCTATCGTAGAGGCATTGGGGGTATAGCTTGTTACATTAGGAAGAACATATCCCCCCATGCCAGGATTTATAAAAAAGACCCCTCTAAACAATATATTTGGATAGAGATTACCGACATTAATGATAAAAAAACCTACATAGCAATATGTTATTTTGCCCCTATTAATTCTAACTTCTATAAGAAAAACAATTTAGATAAAAATTGTCCTTACAATGGTTTAGAGAATGATATTTCTAGCCCTAAGGAATGAAGGTAATATACTCTTAATGGGTGACTTTAATGCTCGAACTTCAAGAAACCAAGCTATTCTTCTAATCAATCATTCCAACCCTAATCCTCTTTGGTTAGTAGCTGGAAGGTACAAAAGAATCTCTGAATATCTAGGGGAAATTTTGTTTGGGTCTAAGCTAGTCAAGCTCTGTAGCGCTCAATATATCATAATTTGCAACGACATAAAGAAGTGGCCCAATTCTAGCCAAATGACCTGTATCCATGGGCTTGGTAGCAGCATGGTAGACTATGTTATTTTCGATGTCCCTTTACACAACGACATAATAAATTTTGACATCTTAAATGACCACGATCCTGACTCAGATCATAGAACTTTAATTGTAACTATCCCATAGAATATAATACTCATAGCCAAAAAAAACTCAACTTTTGATAGAAATAAAAACGATCTTTTTCTAAATGAATTAAAAATTCATTTGCTTCATTTATCAAGTATAGACAACATAGAAGACCTCTATAATAATTTTACTACAACCCTCTCATATTCTATTAACAAGTTCTCAATTGAAGTTTCAAGTAATAAAGGAAATAACAAAACCAAACCTTGGTATGATAAAGATTTTAAAAGTGTGAGGAGAGAAATTAAGGAAGCTCTTGATGAATCTCTAAAATTTGACAGATAAAAATATATAAAGCCCTAACTAAAAGAAAAAAAATGCAATATATTCATAAAAGACAAGAAAATCTCTTACACCTCTCTAAGGTGGCTCCTAAAAAATTCTCGAGGCATATTCTAACTAGAAAAACTAAAGATAATAATAGAATTGCTTTACACAACTGGCATTCCTATCTTAAAAATCTTTATGAATCCCCAAATGTCATAAATAACTTTGAAACCATGATCACAACGGAAGAAGTTTTCTCTTTAGAAGACATAGATTTTGGGGTTAAGCATCTGACGAATGGAAAAGCTAAGGACATTGAAGGTTACCAGGCATAAATCTTAAAAATTGGAGGACTTGTCCTCATCCCTCACATCCACAACCTATTTAAGCAAGCGGTCAAGCAAGAGTTCCCTGAAACTTGGACTCCGAGCCTCATTATCCCTATTTTTAAAAGTGGGGATACAAATAACCCCTCTAATTATTGGACAATTATGATTATCCCTCTCTTAGCTAATTCACATGGCATTATATTGGAAAAGAATATCAACATATATATTGAAAGTGAAGGTAAGCGGGATAAAGGACAAGTGGGTTTTAGAAGACAACACTCAACAATAGACCACCTCGTTATGCTTAGGGTCATTGTGGATGAACGTCATAATGATAAATCCAATCTCTTATGTTGCTTTGTGGAATTTAGAAAGGATTTCGATACGGTACCTAGAAATAACCTCTGGAATAGATTAGAAGAGATAAAGGTTCCTTTTGCATTGAGAGTTGTCGCAATAATTTTATATGAGAATTTCATTGCCAAGTTTAAGAGGAATGAGGGGTGGTCAAAAGATATTAAGTGTAATACCGTAGTTAAACAAGGTTCCCCCCTCTCCCATACCATATTTGGCATTTACGTCGATAAGATAGAAGGTTGTTTAGAGGAAGCAGGTTGTGCTGGCACGATCTTAGTTGGAATAGTCATCATCCTTCTTCTCTATGCTGACGATATTGTTCTTTTGGCAAGCTGTCCATCTGATCTTTATAAGCAACTAAAACTTCCTAAGGATTTTTGCTCTACCATGGGTATGGTTGTTAACGCTGACAAAACAAAAGTTATGATTATCAAATCCAAGGACACTTACGCTAACTTTGTGTATGACAATAGCAACTTGGAGGAAGTGTCTTCTTACAAATACCTAGGAATTGATATTCATCACAATCTCAACCGGAACTATAACATTGAGAAAAGGATTAATGGAGGGTGGAAAGCTTATTTTGGTCTTGAAAATAATTGTAAAGCAGCAAACCTTGTGATGTGGGATAAAAAGAAGCTCCTCTTTGAAACTTTAGTCACTCCTGTTATCTTTTATGGCTGTGAGGTTTGAGGTTGCAGCATCTCTAAAGAATCCTAGAGAAAGATTGAGCAAATCCAAAAGCATTTTATTACGTATAACCTCAAAATTAAAAACAATACACCCTACCCCATTCTCCTTATAGAAGTGGGTGTTTCCCCTATCGAGAGCCTAGCTATGACTAGGCTCCTATTGTACAAGCACAAAATCAATAACATGGGAGACCATAGAATTCCTAATCTAGCTTTAAATTCTAGACAAAACTACCTAAGGCTCAAGCGAGGTTGGTATAAAGATACGAGGGCCTGGTTAGACTATTGAAAGATCGACGAAAATGTTGCATTGCAAAATATTAATAACAATAGTGGGTCTTTCCCCTATCGAGAGCCTAGCTATGACTAGGCTCCTATTGTACAAGCATACAATCAATAACATGAGAGACCATAGAATTCCTAATCTAGATTTAAATTCTATCCAAAACCACCTAAGACTCAAGTGAGGTTGGTATAAAGATACCAGGGCCTGGTTAGACCATTGGGAGATTGACGAAAATGTTGCATTGCAAAATATTAATAACATTAAAAATATTGTTACTTATAAGTTTAAAGAGAAAATGTGGTATGAGAAAGATTTAGAGGCTAAAAGAAAGTTAAGATACTATAAGGAGGTCATCAAACCTACTCTATAAGATCAAAAGTATCTCTCTGTTGTAACTAGTTCAAAGAAAAAACTAATATAGCCAAGATAAGAACGAACTCGCATGAGCTCCATAAGGAAACAGGTCATTGGGCAGTTCCTAAAACACCAAGGGTGGAAAGGATCTTCCATCTCTGCGAGAATATGTACATTGAGGATGAAAATCACTTCCTCTTAGAGTGCCCTATGTACACACACATTAGATATCAGTTTCATAATATTTGTTGCAATACCGACTTTCCTAGCCTTTTAACATGTCAAAATTATAGTGAGCTCGAGACGCTTCTCTCCAAGCTCTTTGAGCATAGAAATACAATTTTAAAACAAACTAAATAATTTGTTTCTTTAGGTCCGATAGAACAAATTTTGGTCTCAAGGGACGTTCATCATCATCATCATCATCAAACTAAATTAATAAATAAGCTAAAACATACCTTATTAATCATTATTTCTGAAATGATCAATAAGCATAATTCTTAGTGTTACAAATTAACATTATATGAATCATACCTACTACAAAATTACAAAAGTAGTAATATAATATTACACTAAAAATGATGTAAAACATATAAATATTTTCTATATTAATTTTATTTTATTTTTTTAAATTTTTAAAATAATTTGATCTTATTATTCTCTTTTAATTTTAATTTGATCTAGGTTCACATGTTTTAAATTGGACATAAAAAAAAATCAATTAAATCAATTAAACAAAAATTGAAAGAAAATTTGAAGCATTTGATCACATAATATATAATAATATTTAAATTTAAAAAGAATTTATAAATTAAAAAAATAAACTTAGAAATTTACATATTTAATTAATGATATTTGATGAAAATGATAATAAAACATTCAAATACTTTAACCTAAATTAATACAAAATAAATAAGATTTCATATTTCAAAAAAAATAAAATGACAAGAAAAAATGCTAAAAAATAGATTAATTAATCGCAAATACATAGTATAGAGATCTAAACTAATTAAAAAAAAAGTTTTATAGCTCCATAACACACAATAGTCAAAAAATAGATTAATTAATCATAAATATGTAGTATAGATATCTAAAATAATTAAAAAATATATATGTTTTATAGCTTCATAACACACAATAGTCTAATAACTTAGTTATGCTACTTTTTACATTGACTATTTCTATGGATAACAGCTACTCTGAGTGGATTCCTCCTAGCAATGTTGTTGGATTGCATATGACTCAACCAAGCAAGTCTATTTCTAAATCCAACTTGACTTAGATTCACAGGTGTAAGCTTTGTGTGTTTCACGATTATTTGTTTCCTTCCTCTAGTTTCTTCATTCACCTATAGAAGACAAAAAAACATAACAAAAAAAATATGAATTCTTGATAGCATTAAGGAGATCACTTGTATAACACTACACAATTAAAACAAAAGATTTCATGTATAAAACCAAAATATTTACTCACTGGTGTAGAATTAGAAGTGTTCTGCATATGAAGTGTCTCATAAGTGTCTTCTAATCCTACACCATCTTGTAAGCACTCTTCTACTAAACTCTGTGTACAAAGTACATATACACACATGCTTAGTATATACGATTTTAGTTTTTTTAAAGAAAAAAAATATACAAATGAGAACAAGTGAACCTACACTTGCATATGCCACACATGTGTCTTCTTCATTCAACTCATGGGCATCTCCCTCCTTACTACCTTGATAACTTTGCTTTCCTTTCTCTATACTATCCTATATAATACACATGTTCAAGTCAATAAACAAAAGTGAATGTTTGAAAAAAAAACATATTAAAAAATAATAATAAATGAAATAAGTTTAGAGTTAATTCAATCATATCATCATGGAATGCAATGTCTTTATCCTCCATAATAGAAGATGATCCTTTGTCTCATAGAACCATTTCGTTGAGATCTTTGGTTATGTCATGTACATTTTCTTAATTTTGATTTTCTTCCTCTATGGAAATCTACACAATGTACATAATGAATTCATGTCAACAATAAAAAAAAGTACATGGCATGTCAACTAATTACACTTTAAAGCATCTGGAAATAACAAATTCAAAATGAGAATGTCTTATAAAATACTAGTTTACTTACTTCATTAAATTCATTGTTCTCCATAGTTGAAGATGAAACTTCATTGGAACATGTGAACACATTATGCATATTTTTAATTTCAATTTGTCGTAATGTATTTCACGTTGTTTCATTTCATTTCATTTATATTCATCTATGCGATCAATGATTCTCTCTAATGCCTCAATACTCAATTCATGTTCATGACTCACATCCTAACATATATATATATATATATATATATATATATATTACTTAAATAAATAAATGAAAAAATTCAAATCTCAACATGAAACATTGATATGAACACACCTCTTTGGATATCTCTTGCTCTACTAAACGCCTTCTTAAATTCTTGAGAGCCATTTCCATACGAATCTCAAGACAAAAGATTCTTAATTCATTAATTTTTTGTACTACTTTGGGATCCTTTTTTGTCCAATGAGAGTAGTAAGCACGTGGTCGACCCCTCTGACAAGGTGGAATTTGATCAAGTCAATTGACTCTTTGACGATGTTTATTTAATGCATCGAGAGTTGTAACTACATATTTATTTTTGCAATTACCAATCATACAATAATGGAGTGGATGCAATCAGGGTCGTCTAATAATTTTGTAATCCAAGTCTCCCTCATAAGACTCCATTTTAAACACTATTTACAAAATAATCAAAATAATTTATTAAAATTTTTATAGCATTCATTATGACATTCCAATATTTCTGTTCAATAAAAGATAAAATTCAAAATTTAGTCTGTTACATATACTTGATTCGTTAAAGATTAAATTGAAGTCTTAACGGGTTACTTTATTCATTTATAACCCTTACACTATAAATCCTTTATATCCAAAATTAATTTGATTATTAAGAAAAAAAAACTAATATCAACCCTAAGTCACTAAGACTTATAATAAATCTTAACCAAATTTAATAACAGATTTGACATAAATTTCTTTATTTTTAAACAAGTTGGTTTTCATATTTATTATTAGATTTTCTAGTACTTTCAACACGTTATATATCATTTAACTACAATATCAACAAGAAAACGTGAAGTATTTATCTTTAATGGAGTATGCTTTGAGAAAACAATGGCTGGAATCGTCATTTTTTTTACATGGAAAAATGGCTATACCTTACCGTAAAAGTGAATGTCATAATACTATACAAAATCGACAGCAATATAGAACAGAAAAATAGTAACCCCGACTGACATGGATTCAAAACAATGTTGGTTTTTTTTTTTTCAGGAAGAAAAAAGCATGGCCTTGATATTCTTATTAAAAGAATCAAAGGGCATTGAAAAACACCCGCCCAAAAGGGATTACATCACAAAGAAAATACAGTTGAATAGTCTGTTCCAGAGAGAATAAACATCTAGTCGCTGCCAGGGGGAGTGGCTTACAATAGAAAGTGTTCCCATCAGAAATCTATCTCATCATATAAAAGATCTAGTTCAGTCAGCCCAATTTATCGTGAACCAAGGGGATCAGATCTGCGGATCAAAAAAGCTGCTCATATGGAGCTACAGCAAGAAACAAAGAGAGACAAAAGCTCCTTAATTATCCAGAGCTCAAAAGCGCTGAAAAGAGTCACTGGTGACCAATTGGTCATCAATAAATTCTGAAAAACAGCCATAACCTGGTTCATGAGAGAGAGCTGTTTTTGAAAGACTGTCTGCATTCCGGTTGTGTTCACGATAGATGTGACTAAAAGCAAGATCATGGAAGCTTGTGATAAGCTTTTGTGTTTCCCAGCACCAGTGTGAGAGATCTGGTGGGGTGAGAGCAGTGATGCCTTTGGCCCAATTTATGATGACTTGTGAATCACCATATATATGGACCAGTGGAATACTCATCATTTGGGAGGATTGCAGAAGGGCCCATAGACCCATAAGTTCTGCCTTTGTATTGGAACCACATCCTACCCCCAGTGCGAAATCCAGATGGTGATTCTCATTAAGAAACAAACTATATCCAACACCTGCAGCAATGGAAGTAGAAGCACCATCGAAGAATGTTGGTTTGTTATGAGTGAATCGTCTCCCCGAACCAGAGGTTCATTCGTTAACCCATATATGACAAGGGGTTTTCCCCATGTAATATTAGTCTATAGGGCCATATTCGCCTTCCCGGAGGCACCATCTGGATGGTGAAAACTCCAGAGGTTTTCATTATCTGGATGGTGAAAACTCGAAGGGTTTTTGCCATTTAGAAAAGTGGTCGCGGACATCCGTCGAAATTGCCGGTAACAATCAAAATCTGAAAGGCTTTCTGTATTCTAAGCCAGATTTTGACGGTCTCCGTAAAATCTTAGCTGTATTTGACGAGTAAATTGACCCATGACGGGCATTTACCGGTCAAATTCCATCCCTGGATAGTGCTATAGGCCATGATGGCGCCTCCTACCCAGCCCGACCCGTCTGTCACTATCCTCCAACACTTTACCTTGGGATGCCCTCACAGCTGGTGCATTAAACACTCTATTGGGGTGGGGTGCATATTGGTTGTCATTTTTCTAAGTATATGTATTGTTCTTTTTTCAAAAATTATGAAAGGACAATATATTATTATATTGAAATTTTTTGGAATAAGGACTTTACTTTATTATTTCAAAATTATTTATAGAGATATTATGGTTAACTATGGGTTCTCATCCACCATTGAAAATATGACAAATAACATTTTAACTCAAGCAATGTCACCTCACCATGGGGGATGATGTCATCCTCTAAAATGTGATTGGTTGATTTTTATAGTTCATTTTCTTTGTTTTGAGGCCCATTTTTTACCTCAAATTTTATTTAATGAAGCATTGTAATCACATTTTATTCAAAGAACTACAATCACACTCCGTTGAGATACTATATCCACTCCATTTTGTTGAAGAGGTGCGACCACTTCTCTATTTGAAGTTGCTATGATTTTGAGTTGAAGAATGGGCTGGGATCCTAGCGCTGCCAATGTAAAACATGAAACTACCGCTTGTTGAAACAACTCGTGAAATAATGTCTTCTCTATCTTTGTGAAGTTGTGCGTGAGGACCGAAGGGGTTCTCTTTCTCTCTCTGCTACGTGAATTTTGCTGCGACCTAGTTTGAGACTTTAACCCCCTCAAAACCCATTATGTACTATGAATTCAATGTGTAAGGGAAGTTCAATGTTTTTGTTGTGTACCTCCTTTTGAAGTCTATGTATTGCTCCAAAATTGTGCACTATCATATAAATTGTGTATTGCTGCAAAACTACTTTAGATTATTGTAAATTCTATGGCAGAGACATAGACTTGCATAGTGAATAGAGCTTATTGAAGACATTTTTTCTAGCTAGTGCAAGTGTAATTCTACAAAGACTTGCACTTTTTAGTTGCTTCCCAAAACACATTTTATTTGTATGTGACAGAGTTAACATTGTAGAAGATACATTCATTGACATCCATTGTTGGAATAGTCCTCACTAGAAAAGACAACTATCCCGAGTGGTTCAAAAAAATTCAAGCAACTTTCATTTACAATTAGTGAAAGGGGATTTGTGAAGGCACCACCATTAAAACAGATGGGGATTTGATCTTGACATCTGGCTCAAAGCCACCTAGATTAGAGAAAGAAAGAGAAATATGGGAGAACAAAGATAACAATGCACTGGCAATGATAACTTCAACAATAAGTGAAGAGGTGTGTCAACACATACTGCCTGCAAATTCTTGTTTTGAAGCATTGAATACATTGAAGGGTTTGTATGGCTCAGATTATGAAATGGAGGTGATTCAACTAATGTTGAAACTATTTAGTTTAGAGGTGAAAGACAATGATCCCATGGTGGTTGCATATGAGATCAGATAAATCATGCATACGATTCAAGCCTCTGGTATGAAACTAGACCTTCCACATACAACATTTGTCAAATATCTCTATCTAACACATTCAAACTATTTGGAATCACTTCAAGCTAGTGATAAATTCAAATATCTCACCTTTGACACCTTGATGGAGAAGATTGCAGACATAGATAAAGACTTTGGAAAGAAGACTAGTGAGCCTACTGGAGGGACTCTTTGCCTTGCTGAGAAAACAAAGAACCAATCCAAAGATCCTTTTAAGGGAGAAAGTAGAAAAAGAGGACAAGGAAGAAGAAACTTCAAAGGTAGAGGGGGCATAAACATATCAAGAAACAATTAGATTTGAAGTCAAATTGTTGTGGGAAGAATGGACATGAATCAAATCAATGTTGGGCTCCTTGGGACTCCATCAAAGGAAGACATAACCAAAACAAAGAATACAAATAAAATCCAAGAGGCTGGTAAAGCACTTGATTCTGCTCATTGTATTGTTGCACATTGTAATCTTGGAATAAATGAAATAACATTTTTTTTGTCTTACATAGGTTGTTGTCTACTTGATACTAGTGCAACATCCCACATGACTTTTAAAAAATATTGTTTTGAAGAAATGAATGACATTGTCTATGGCATAGTGTACTTTGCAGACAAATCAAGCCTTAAACCAAAGGAAATTGGTTCTGTCAGGCTCAAGTTGCATGGATTCCATGACTTTGTGTTGAAAAATGTTCTCTATCTTACATAGCTGTAGGGAAATGTATTGTCCTTAGTGAAAATTTGACAGCAAGTCCATTCCATCCACATGCTCGATGGAATTATAGAGATAAGGAAGTCCTTTGAAAACAAGTTCATCATGACCGGATATGCAGATTGGAAGTTGTTGAAGTTGAAGGGATACTATGAAAGAGTTGAAAATTTTACCTACCTTTATCAACATGAATAAGGTAATCTGTCATCCAGCTTGTCATGGCATGCTAGATTTTCCCACCATTTCTAGGAAGATAAACAAATGCAATGCATGCATACTAGGGAAACATAGTAAGCTTCGATTTTGAGAGTCAAAATTCAGTTCATGTGGAAATTTAGAGCTAGTTCACTTTGATTTATTTGGCCCCAGGGCATATTCCTTTTTCCAATGGTAATAGATACCTCATGATATTTGTTGATGACTACACCAGAATGTCTTCAATATATTTGTTAAAGATAAAATATGAAGCATTTCAAACATTCAAGGATTTTCATGCATGGATAGAAAATCAAACACAATATCATATTAGCACACTTCATAGTAATAATGGAAAATAATACAATTCTAATTATTTTGAACACTATCTTCGTCAACAATGGAAAATAATACACTTCTAATGATTTTGAACACTATCTTTGTCAACATGGGATTGCACATCAAACTTTAGTTCTTTATAACCCTCAACAGTGGTAGAAATAATGAATAGAACCATCATGAATATCGTTTGGTCAATTATGTTTTTCAAGAATGTAAAACGGATGTTTTGGGATGATGCAATAGTATGTGCAACCTATTTGAGAAATATAAATCCATCTCATGCTATTAAAGAAAAGACTGCACATGGAATGTGGTATGGCTACCTTCCTTCGCTGAGGCATCTCAGGGTTTTTGGTTTCACCTGCTATGCCTTGATACCAAAGGAGCAAAGAAACAAACTTGGTTCTAGAAGTCAAAAGTGCATTTTTTGGGGTTATTCACACACCTCCAAGGCATACCGTATTTTATGACGAGGTAAACAAAATGATTGTTATTTCTAGAGATGTGATTTTTCTTGACACTAATAAAAATGACAAGTCTATTGATAGACAACTTGATCGTATTGAGAAGTTTTCCCATTTAAAGACATATTATGAAGTTGATAATGGAATTCCACACCTTGAAGGGGGGATCCCTATCTTGGATCAAGATAAATATGTTGAATTTCCTTTTGAATCACCTACACCCCCTCATCAAGAATAAGTTCCGATCACTTCACCTGATTAGGATACTCAACTGGATGATGATTTAGAGGATTGGAATATTGAATCTTGAAGAGAATGAAGCACCACCATCTGATCAACCTGAGACATCAAGGAATATTCCAAAATGGGCCACAAAGATGCTTGAAAGTGTCCATCTAGATGAAGTTGGAAATATGGGAACAAGAAGCTCAACCAATCGAGAAGATGGAAGAGAAGCAGATAACTTAGGTGATGTTACGGATGTCTCATTTGATTAGGAATTGGATTTATCTGCTAATTTTGAACCAAAATTCATTAAATAGGTTGTTTCTCCTGATGTGTGGAAAGAATCCATGAAAAATAAGTATGATGTACTCATGAAGAATGGAACCTGGAAGCTAGTTGATCCTCTAGTCAAAACCAAACCAATTGGATGCAAGTGGGTATACAAGAACAAATACAAATCAGATGGCTCACTTGACAATAACAAAGCAAGGCTTGTGGCGAAAGGATATGCATAGAAATAAGGAATTGGCTATGAATATACGTTCTCCTCCATAACAAAATGGGATACCATCCACATGTTATTGTCTTTAGCTGCAATGGGTGGAATTCCATCAGATGGATGTAAAAACAACTTTCTCGAATGGAGACTTGAAATAAATATCTTCATGTGTAAACCAGAAGGCTCTATTGTGATGGGACAAGAACACAAGGCATGTAAGCTCGTCAAGTCATTATATGTCCTGAAACAAGAACCTCGCACCTCGTATGAAAAACTAACTGAGCATATTTTGAGTCTAAATTTCAAACATTATAATCTTGATGACACAACATTGTTCGTAAAGAATATTGGATGATCTATTGTGTTTCTTGTGGTGTATGTAAATGACCTTTTAATCACAGGGAACAATGAAAGTTATATTGAATCCATAAAGTAATATTTGAAGAAGATATTTGAAATGATAGATCTGAGACATCCTCATTACTAGTTGGAAGTTGAAGTCACTCGACATCTTAAGTACATATTCATCTCCTAGAAGAAGTATGTTGGAGATTTGTTAAACAAATTTTACATGATAGAATGCAACCCTCTCTCAACTCCAATGGAACAAAAGTTGAATATCACATCAATTGAAGGTAAATAATTCAAGGATGCAACCAAATAAAAACATCTATTAGGAAGCGTTATCTACCTCACAACTACTAGACCATATATTTCATATGTTGTTGGAATCCTTTCAAGGTTCATGCATAAACCTTGTGAAGGACATTGGTCTACAACTAAAAGAGTTTTAAGGTAAATAAAGGGGACTCAAGACTTTGGACTCGAGTACTCTAAGGTAGATGACTTCAAACTAATTGGTTCCTCTGATTCAGAATTCAATGGCGACAAAGAGATAAGAGTATCTACTACTTGATACATAATGAGTCTTGGATCAACATTTGTCTCTTGAATATCATGCAAATAGTAAGTTCCAACATATTCAACAACAAGCGCTAAATATGTGACTATTGTAGAAACAACGAAAGAAATTATGTGGCTTAGGAAGATACTTGAGTATTTGCAGGAGAAGCAAGAGAAAACCACTCCCTTATTGATCAAAAACACTTTTTCACTCAAACTGTCCAAGAATTGCAGATTACATGATCGAACCAAGCACATCAACACAAAGTACCATTTGATTCAACATCATCTAGAGGCCAAGACAGTTCATCTATGACATTGTTCCACAAACGAGCAAATTGTAGATATCTTCACCAAATTGCTTGGATAAGAAAAGTTTGGAAAGTTTAGAACCATGATCGGACTTACAAACACCCGTTTGTATTAGGGGGGGATTTTGGAAATGTTATCCTCATGATTATGCTTTCAAACAAAAATTGTAAATATTGTAAATAAGTGATATGAACGGTCCATAGGAAATCATAGAGGTGTTGGAAGATGGAATACAATAGTAATTTAATAATGTATAAATAAATGGATGTAGGCCTTGAATAATGCAATTCATGAGTTATTCCAATGGACTATATGGCCATCCAAACCAATTATGGATCATCAATAAATTTAAGATGGTCCAATGTATCCTATCGTAATATTTTGAAAGGTCTAACTCTATAACAATGGGTGTATCTTTTTATATATATAAAGAATGTAGCACTCCCTAGGCTATGCTAATTGCATCAAATATCTACCTATCCTTCATTAATTCAAATCTTCTCTGTAAAATTCCACGGGACAAGATAGATTTTAATATCTAGGTGATATTTTTGGATGTGATTTTATATATGCTATTGCAAAAATAAATGGACCTATAGTAGTGAAAAGCAAGTGGTTTGCCAATATTTGGTATAGTGGTGATGAAGGTGGAGTGGGAGGCTTATAGATCTTACTAGTGCTTCTAGGTTTCTCTATTGATTTTTATAATATGTTTCCTAGTTACATCATAAAAGATACTAAAGAATTATATTGGCCATCCTTTCTCCCCAAGGGTTTATCATTTAGTAATAATGCCAAAATTATTTTGAATTTTTCACTTAATAGTGGTTTTAAGAGATTGTTTTTTTCCTCTAAAACCAACATATTGAATTGGGAAATAAGCTGTAAATTTCACTGATATTGTGCTTTCCCAAATTTGTATTTATGCCTTTGAAGTGATCCATTGTATCATTAACTATCCCTTCAAAATATCTCTACATCACTCCATTCTTGTCATCGACCTTTGATATAGTGTTTTGGACTTTCCAAGCCTAAGCAAATCCATGGAATAAATTTGGGTTCTCCCCCGCTTTAGTGACAAAACCCTACGCTTGTGTCTCCAATAAGCCTCTTGCCAAGATATTAACTTACCTATGTCTCCTCCCACCCTGTGCATGCCATCCTTTTTTAAGCTCCTCAAGTTTCCTTCAACATTTATTAGATCCTTTTCATTTTGAGTAATACTGATTTTTTATCCAATTATTTAAGATGGCCTTTATTTTTTTATATTTTCATAGAGGGATTCCATTACTAATCCTTTTCTGAGTAATTTTCCTTCAATTTATATTAGATCTCTTCGATTTTGAGTAATATTGATTTTTTATCCAGTTCTTTGATGGCATTTTTTTTAGAATTTCATGGCGGACTTCCATTACATGTTCTTCAAATATCTATTCATAACAGGTTCATTCCTTGATTACTAATCCTTGTATGTTTCATTTTTCAACAAAAAGAGAACTGAATTTTAAAGGTGTAGTGCATCTTGGTCTCGTGTTTTCCAATTGGAGGAGAATGGGAAAATGGTTTGGCACACTCATACTCCTAAACATGATTTGTAACTTTCAACGTTATCAAGGAGATTCCTATTACTAGAAATTGATCCAATCCTTTTCGAATTGTATCTCTCCATGTCCTCTTATTTCTCCAAGTATATTTTAAATACAAATGTTGTACATCTAATAGATTCTTCTCGTTAAAAAATTTCCTGAAATAACTTACCATTGCATTAAGAAATCCTTCTTCCCCCATATTTAGTCTCTTCTAAATGCTAGTTTTAGATCCTCTCCTACAATATCCACTGAGAATGATCCATTGTTTAAGACTCTTAGCTAGTGGTCCTTTCTATTATGAGAAGGGCCATAATAATTGACAAAATTTAAGTCTTTATTAAGGTCTCTAACATATAAGATACATATGATGGTGGATTTCAAAAGAATATGATGTGTATTTACATCTCTACTTCCATCACACAATCAGGGTCTCCCCACTTTCACTCCAACACTATTGGCCACAAAATTCCTCTCTTTGAGTAGAAATTGTAAAGATCCTACCACATCTTCACCACTTAAAATAGTCTCCCAATTAAAAATGACATTCTAGTTGCATTTATTGACCATCCTATTCATATATTTTTGTTTTAGGGGAGCCTTGAATCCCCTTATTAACAAAAATATAGATCATTACTTTCCTTGATGGGAGGCCATCCTTGCTTTAAGGCCTATAAGATTGTTTTTTCTTTTCTTTTTCTCACTCCTTTCTTAGTGATTTCTGTTGCACAACCATATCTATTAATATCTTATAGTTGATTGGACATCTAAATATGGATTTTTCTTTTCTCATTGCCTTATTTTTATTAAGTTTATTGATCCATTATAGGAGTGATATGGGATAGAAACACTTATTTAATCCAATGGGATTTTTAATCCATAAAATAGTTAAGTATACTCTTGTGTTGTGATGTGCCCATTCTTTTTTATTTAGGCTTGCTAATGCCTTGGTTCAATTTAATTGGTAGAAAATATAGTACGGGTTGTCTCTATCTTAAGGTTGAGAGTGAAAAATATCAGTAACTCTTCATGTTGGCTCTCTTTGAATGTTTACATGCACACCAAGTATGGGTATTTGTTTTGACTACCATATTGCTCTATTCCATGCCCAGAGGGCCAATAGTGGGTATTTGTTGCTTTATTCAATGCACTAGTCTATGAAGAATATCAATGATTCCATTTTATATGGTTAAAGAATAATATGCATCTCAAATCCCTTTTTTGTGATCATACCAATGTAAACCATTTTTTGGTGTATATGTTCTTTTGACAAATATTTGTTCCCACTGTGTGTTTCAACACAGGTTTCTATATCTCTAAAGGTACAATCGAGTATTTGAGTATCAAGTGTGGAAGAGTTGAAGTCAATTTGATGTTACACAATTAAAACTATAAAGACCAATGTATCCACTAGCAACGTCAAGGTGAAATTTGTCCACTTTCAAAAGGATGAATATTGTAAGAATAATTTCTTAATGATATATAAAATATTTTCTTTGATGAAGATGAAGTGTTCCTTTCTCCTTGACTTAATTTATTGAGTTTATTGATCCATTATAGGGGTGATATGTGATGGTTTTTAGAACAAACTCTGAGTTAGTTCAAGGGGTTTTCAATCCATAAAATAATTAAGTATACACTTGAGTGGTAATGTGCCTCTTCTTTGTTGTTTAGGTTTGTGTCTATCAATCTAGGTTATTTTTGTATATGCTATAATAAGAAATATCCTTGGAAATAACACTAATAACACCTTTGTTGAATTTATTTGGTAGAAAATATGGTGTGGTTTCACTGTTTGAAGGTTGAAAGTAAAGAATATTAGCAATTCTTCATGTTAACTCTTTGTAAATTATTACTCAAGTACTCAAGTGTTGAGTATGGGTATTTGTTTTGACTACCACATGCTTTGTTTAACTTTCACAAGATATTTAGTCTAGATTGAGCCACACAATGAAAGAAGAATGAAGGAGGAAGAATTTCAGTGTTTAGAATGGTTAAACATGCATAGTGAAATTCTTCAGACAAGAGGCAAAAAATTGATAGCATAAACTGAACTCAATAATCATTAATCTGTATGTAATATATCCATAATACGAAAGAGGGAATTCAAATCCTCTAGGTGTGATTCAAATTTGACTCCATACATGACTAACTTTGTAATAATAACCACTGAAGACTCACTAGTGCAACTCCAAACAAATGAAACACCTCACAGTCAGTTAACTGACTAAGGTAAGTGAGAAAAGGTGCCTATCTCCTCAAATGATGAAACATAGGTGCTAGGATAATTGATATTAAGTTGAATGTGTCCCATCGGAGCATAA
The DNA here is from genome assembly GCA_001517045.1 of Pseudotsuga menziesii. Lineage (NCBI taxonomy): Eukaryota > Viridiplantae > Streptophyta > Pinopsida > Pinales > Pinaceae > Pseudotsuga > Pseudotsuga menziesii. The sequence continues at coordinate 66,969 of LPNX010417590.1, read as the reverse complement.
ATCAACACTGACTAGGGTGAACTGATGGTGGGAATCCTGTAACTCAAAGTGATCTCCTAAAATCTGGGGATTGGTCTCTGGAGCTCCTATATTGATGCATGAGGTCATATCAAGTGTCTAGTGGGCCCCACAATACATGTACATACACTAATGAAATTGGTAATGACATCCTAAGCTAGGAAATTAACATTTAGACTATGGTGGACAAGGGAGGATTATAATAATCCTAACATCCCCCCTTAATCTAAACTTGGAAAACCTGGGCCCTAGAAACTAAGACCAAAGGAAACCCATACAACCTAATGAAAAAGTAACTACTCAATCAACTGGGGAAATGGGGAGAACCTCATGGGAACCCCCCGCCCCTTCAAAATGAGCAGTAAACTAGGAACTAAAAACTAGATCAAACCTTCACACCAAGAAGAGAACCAGGATAAACAAACCTATTTTCAATGAAATATTTTGTAAATATGTCCACAACCTGATCCTCTGTAGGGAAGTAATGCAGAATGCTAGTCTTAATATGCACTAGTTATCGAATGTAGTGCATATGGACTTCTATGTGTTTGGTCCACTACTTCTGTACTGGATCAGTGGAAATTTTAATTGCACTTTGATTATCACAGAAAATGTCTATTGAAGGAGAAGTGTAAATACAAAACTCTGTCAACATCCCATGTATCCAAAATTCCTGAATAGTTGCATACATAGCTCCCTGCTACCTTGCTTCAGCCAAAGAGAGAGCAAAAGTTGCTTACTTCTTACTTAACCAGCAGATTGGTCTTGATCCCAACATGAACACAAACCCCAAAGTATATTTTCTATCAGTATTGTCTCCAACCTAGTCTAAGTCAGTAAAACCAACCATATCTAGTTGATCACCAACATAATAGTGAATCCCAAAATCTCTGGTACCCTGCACATAGTGCAAGATGCGCTTTGATGCCCTCCAATGTAGCTCATGTGGTTCCTACATGAACCTAGAAACAAAACTAACTACATATGACGAGTCTGGTCTCGAATGAGTAAGGTACAATAAGCTACCAATCAACTAACTGTAGAGAGTGCTCTCAACTAGAGGTGTAGAACCACCTTTTTCCAATCTGATGGAAAATAAGAAGGCAAAGAATGTTTCTTTGCAATTAGTCATATGGAAACTCTTGAGAAAATATCATATTTATTTGGATTGATTAATCATGATCCCCAAAGATTTTTAACTCACTTAAAGGCCGATAAAATGCCTTGGCATCCCAATATCTGTTATGGAGAAACCCTTGCTCAAGGTTGACTTGATGTCCTTCAATCCAACAACAGAACCATCGATGATGAGCAAGTCATCCGCATACAATAAAATAAATAGCAAGAAACCTCCCTTCTTCTACATGCATACATCATAGTCATACTTGCACCTTTCAAACTTCTGTGACAGTAAGAAGGCATCCATTTTGGCATACCATGCCGTTGGGGATTGCTTGATCCCATACATATATTTTCTTAGTTTGGATACCAAGGATGAATCTTCATTTTACCCCTCAGGTTACCTCATGTATATCTCTTCTTCCAAGTCACCATGGAGGAAGGCACTCCTCTCATCCATGTGATGTACCTCCCATTTCTTCGAAGCTGCAATGGCCAAAACCAACCTTATGGAATTCATTCTTGCAACAGGGGAGAATGTTTCATTGTAGTCCAACCCATGAACTTGTGAATACCCCTTTGCAACTAATCGAGCCTTGTACTTGGTAGCAGATCCATCTGATGCTAGTTTGGTTTTGTAGATCCATTTGCACTGGACAAGCTTTATCCCTGGAGGTAAGGAGACAAGATCTCATGTATTGTTGTTCTGTAGCGAATCATATTCATCATCCATGGTTTCCTTCCACCTTGTATCATGGAAAGCCTCTTTGAAGAACCGTGGATCTGACCCCATCATCATGTAGCACTTCTCTGGGAGAAGTGGATCTGAATGACATAACACAAGGTTCATATCATGAAATTGAGATATGGTTCTCCTTCTATGAGATGGATCCCTCATTGTTCCAAAAAATTAAATGAGCTTTGAGCGCATTTAGGCATTGGATTGGGAGCATGAGCTATATGTGGATCTGTATTTGCTTGATATTCATTCTCATTCTCAATATATGGTTCCTCTTGGTCCCCATCTTCAGATTCTAAATCTGAAACATGCGTAGAAACATCATCATATGAAAATGGTGTAGGTTGAGAATTTATACCTTCATCCTCAACTACTTGTATATCATGCAATGCATCTTTATTGAATTGGAGAATCCTCTCTATGAAGTATCTCTTGGTTTAAATCTCCATCAACTTGTAAGCTTTTGCATCATCTGCACATCCCAACAGAATGCATTCGCTACTTTGGGATTGGAAGGATTTCCTCTTGTCAGATGGGATTTTGGCCCATGCTTTGGATCAAAAAACCCTTAGATGTGATACATTAGGCTTATGCCCCACTGGTGCTTCAAATTGAGTGACCCCATCAACTGACTTGTGAGGTACTCTATTCTAGATGTACGAAGCACGATTCATTGCTTCAACCCATAGATATGGTGGAATACCCCTTGCTTCAAGAAGGCAGATATCCATCTCTTTCAACGATCAATTTTTCCTCTCAGCTACTCCATTTTGTTTTGGTTTGTCTAGGACTGAATGTTGCATCTAAATACCTTCTAAATCACACAACTATTGAAACTTTATTTTTATGCACTCTCCCCCATTGTATGATCTGGGTGCTTTCATCTTCTTCCCAAGAGTGTTCTCAACTAAGGCTTTGAAAATTTTGAAACTATCATACATAGGTTCTCTGGATGATTTCCTCTTGTATAATACAAACACTTGGTATTTTCAAACCTATTTTGGTTATCCTTCTTAGAACATGAGGCTCCATATGAAGGATTTTTCTTCTCTTTTGGTCTAGTTTAAGTGTTATTATTGTCCTTCCTGTTCTGTTTCCCTTTAGCCACTGCATTCTTTGTCTCCCCAACCAAAATTCTTGATTATTGTAGGCTTTGAGGGATCCCATATGGATCAAATTATCTTGTCCTTGAATGAGGGATTCAATGAATGCATCAAGTGAGAGAATTTTCCAGTTTGGGGTTGTTAGTCTCCCGGAGTGGAAGGTGGACACAAATACTGCAAATTCAGGTCCAAGCTTTCTTAGAATGGAGAGCACCAATTTCTCATCATTCTTTTTAATTCCACATTTCTTGCACTACATGACTAAATACTTGAATTTGGAGAAGAATTGTTGGATGGTTTCTAACATGTTGGGTTGAAGAGTAATAAAATCATTCTCTAAAATGTGGCCTCTCAACTCATCCTTCTTTCCAAACAATTATTCTATCTTCATCTATACTTCCATCAGTATTTCCAATTCATCAAGGTGGAAGAGCAACTCCCTAGAGATATGAATACACATGAAACCAAAGGATTCGTCCAATTTGTTTAGGTACTTCGATTTCTCTAAAGGGGTTTGGGTTTTGACCTCCTTTCCCATTGTGTCCCTATACATACCCTTTTTTCACAACAAAATATTCATATCTCCCCTCTAGTCTAGGTAATTGAAAGGTGTGAGGATCCTTGGTGTCAAGGCGGTTGAATTCTCCATTTTGCAGCTTCACAATTCTTTTGAATATTTCAATTAACTTGCATAAAACTATCAATTCAAAGGTAAAAAATCTCTGCAAAACTTTGATACCATGTAAAATGATCGATTCCATAAGATATTTAGGCTAGATTGAACGTGACAGTGAAAGAAGAATGAAGGAGGAAGAATTTCAGTGTTTAGAATTGTCAAACAACCATAGTGAAATCAATCAGACAAGAGGCAAAAATTTGATAGCATAAACTGAACTCCATAATCATTAAACTGTATGTAATACACCCATGATACAAAAGATGGAATTCAAATTCTTTAGGAGTGATTCAAATCCTTGAACCCAAACTGACTCAAGACATGACTAAATTTGGAATAATCATCACTGAAGATTCACTAGTGCAACTCCGAACAATTGAAACACCTCACAGTCAGTTAACTGACCAAGGTAGGTGAGAAAAGGGGCCTATCTTCTTAAATCATGCAAAATATGTGCTAGGATAATTGAGAGTGAATACATGTGACCAATCGGAGCATAACTCAACATTGACTAGGGTGATCTGATGGAAGGACTCCTGTAACTTAGAGTGATCTCCTAAAATCTAGGGATTGGTCTCTAGATCTCATAGATTGATGACTGAGGGTGCATCAAGTGGATAGTTGACCCTAGAATACATCTCCATGCACTAATGTGTTATATTTTCTACTTTAATTCAAATTGATGTGGATCTTTGTATGAAATAATAACAAGCACAACAAGATACACAAGACACAAAGATTTTCTTCAAGGAAACCATAAAGGAGAAAAACCCGAAAACTTCTTCAGAATAGTTCTGTCACTAATACCATATCACAATATGGAAAAAACCAAGAATAAGAAGTCTTATGCAGCTCTCTCTCTTTCTCCTCTGGTGAACTTGTCCTCTCTCCTTCTCATTGTGCGAACTTGAGAGTGAGTGAGTGTGTGTCAAATGAGGGAGGGTGCTCCCTATTTATATTATTCAGTTGTGTGACTCACTTAACTAACTAGGTCAACCATGTTTCCTAATTAGGGATGAACTACCTAGGAAGACTTCAAATTACATTTTCATTTATTTATTCTGGGGACTATTTCCCTGACTTACAACAGAGGTTTTACCTTAGTGACCATACATAATAATGACATACCAAATGGAGGGAAGACATCTCTGACAAGGGTACAACAATATACAATAATAATATACAAAAAAATATCTTCTTAAGTTACAGTTACAACAACACTCCCTCTTAACTAGGAAGGTATTTTATCTCCACAGTCATTAACAATTATGGTCAAGTCATCATCACTAGATCATCATCATTGCTTCTGCCATAGTTCTAATCTTATTGATCATTGATTAGTGACATATTTCAGATCTATCCGTCATAAGAAGTTTTTACAGAGCCAACCATGTTTCATGTTGGGTGTATGCCTAGACCAAATCTAGGTATTCATCATATCCATAAGCAGGCCATCACGTAGGTACGGCCCAAGAACATACATTATCATGCCACTGCAATCACCTACGTCTCCTACCATCATCTTGTCGTATCCAGACAATCTCCTCATCGCACATGGAGAGTATCCCAGATGCATACCTCATGTCCATTAGACTACCTGTGTTCTACCAGCATGGGAGCACACTAGGAAGCATTATGTCCCAAGGAATACTTCCGTCTTCCACCATGCAAGAATATCCTAGGATCACACCAAATGTATTACATCTCTTCACGGTCATCCCACATTCTACCATCATAGGATCACACTAGAACACATTAAATCCCAAGGACTACCTGCGTCTACCACTATGCAAGAATCTCCTAGGAGCACAACAAGTGTCTTGTGACTAGTGGAATTCTCATCATCTCCATTATGGGATCACAACATGACACATTATGTCCCAAGGACTACCTATGTCTACCATCATGTGATACGCTTCTCCAGCATAGGATCACGCGAAGACACATTACGTCCCAAGGAATACTGTGTCTACCACTATGTGAGACCTCTCTTTAGTGCATCTGTTTCTTCCTATATTTCATCATCTCCAACATGGGAGCATGCTAGGAGTACTCCAAGTGCATTACGTCTCGAGGACCACCTGTGTCTATGACCATACGGGAACTCACCACTCCCTCTTTCTAGGGACCTCAATCTAGATGACACCAAGTCTCTCTCTAAAGTTTTAAAAATTCACTCTAGATAATGGCTTGGTTAATACATCAACTATCTGCTCGTTGTCACCACATACTGGAGCTTCATTGCTCTACTCTGCACCATATCCTGGATATAGTGATACTTGATCTCAATATGCTTCGAATTTTCATGGAACATCGGGTTCTCCGACAATTTCATGCAACTTTGATTGTCACAAAAGATACAAGTCTCCTCTAACTAGAGATCAAACAAATCAAACAATAGCTTCCAAATCCATACTACCTCACAACTATCTGAACAAGCTGCAGCATACTCTTATTCAACTATAATCAACGCAATGCATGACTGCTTCCCGCTAAACCAAGAGATCATACCAGATCCCAAACTGAAGCACCATCCTAAAGTGCTCTTCCTATCAGTGACATTTCCTTCCCAATACAAATCAACATAATTGTGTAGGTTAATAATTTGATTCGCTTCATACTTGAGCCCATACTCAACTGTACCCTTCAATTATCGGGAATTACAAGCAATAAAATATAGCAATATGCAAGAAAATAATAAGCACAAAAAACCATTAAATATATACACACTATGTTTACGTGGAAAACCCAAAACGGGAAAAACCACCATAATAGATCTATTATCCTTTGACCTAAACCGGCAAAGTCGAGCTATGTGATCTAGCCACCACTCATCGCCAGGTCACTTTACAATGTAGTCTCCTCAAGCTTTATAAATAATTCCTTACATGCAATACCATGGCTCAATACCATGGGCCACCAAAATACCATTGGCCACCAATACCATATAAAAACACCATGGGATATAATAAACCATGTTTCCCAAACCATGTGCTATACCTCAACCACCTTTGACTCATTCCCGAGTCAATGTTAACCCTAACAACCCCCCCTTTAAACTTGACTTGGAGTAATCACCAACCCCCCTCAAAGGTTTTACCAAGGAATCTCACATACACCCCCTATCACCTAGGTCTATCTCCCAACTTTACCAGTGAGTTACCAGGGGTATGCATGCCTTACCAGGTCTTACAACCATATTCCCATTTACACGCAAACTTCTCCATTAATTTTTTTTCATGTGTCTTCATGGTGACTACACCATCACCATCCATTGATTCATCCTCTCTTTTTTCCATGCTCGCTTTCTTGCTCATTTTTTTTGCCATGCTACTTTTGCACCTACATCCAACCTTGTCATTGACGTCCATATAAAAAAGAATCCATCTACCAGATTACATGGGCCCTCAACCGTTGTAATCGTGAGTTGTCTAGGAATTCTCTTCACATACATGTTTCATCAATATTTGTCCCAAAACTGAGATTAAACCATCTCACATTTCTCCTGGAATCGAAGACTCAACTTCTACGATACACATCAAGTTAGGTTACGAGTACACATTCCCCCCTCGTACCTACCCAGTGGTTCATTCCACACTTGATGCAACATCCCTTATCTACACATAAGAGAGATACCTTGTGCTTCTAGCACCTGGGAAATTAAATTCTAACAAGGAACCCAAAAATATTGTTAGGGTGTCGAGTACCACCGAACATGCACCCCACAATTAATTCAAAAAAACCAAGTACAACACAATGAGCATAACTATATGACAAACCATGGCTCTGGCACCACTTATTAGGAATTATGAGCAATGAAATATAACAATATGCGAGAAAATCATAAGCACAAACAACCATTAAAGATAGACACACAATGTTTACCTAAAAAAACCAAAACCAGGAAAAACCACCATAATAGATCTATTATCACTTGACCTAAACCGACCAATCCAAGCCAAGTGAGCTAGCCACCACTCACCTCTAGGCCACTTTACAATGCAACCTCCTCAATCCTTATAAATAATTCCCTACAGGTAATACCATGACTCAATACCATGGGCCACCAAAATACCATTAGCCACCAATACCATATAAAAATACCATGGGATATAATAAACCATTTTTACCAAACCATGTGCTATACCTTAACCACCTTTGACTCATTCCTGAGTCAAGGTCAACCCTAACATCAGGTACCTCAATACATGATTTGCAATAATCAGGTGAACATGTCTTGGATCCATCAGGAACCAGCTCAAGGTATTCACAACAAAGAATATTTCTAGTCTTGTCTTCATCAGGTACATCAACGAACCAATCATCTGATGATAAATCGTGGCATCAACTGATTTTGATGAAGAATCACACAATAGCTTCAATTTCGATGCCATAGGTGTGGACATTTCCTTACAGTACAACATTCTGAATCTATTTAGAATCTCCACGACATACCTTCCTTGACCAAGCAAAATTCCATCCGCACTCTGCCACACCTCCATGCCTAAGAAGTAATGCATCATCCTTAGGTCTTTCATATCAAACTTAGTGGAAAGACTCCTCTTTGCATCTACAATGAGTTCATTCTCACCTGTTAATAACTAATCATCAACATATAGTAGGAGTATCGCTGTTGTTTTGCATTCAACCTTAAAGTAAAGGTTGGAGTCTTCTTTACTCTTGGTAAATCCTAATATCATCAGGAAGTTTTCAATCCTTCCGTACCATGTCAAAATTCTTGAACTTCGAGATCTTATGTAGTCACTCCCTCTAAAGTGGAGCACCATATTCCTCCCTCTACATTTTTTGTACTCTATGTATCATATCATTTTGTACTGGAGTAATAGGTAGCCTCCTCTACTATTGATCTTCTATGTATCCATCTACATCATCCCTCAAGGTCACTGGATACAAATATCCTCCATCTCAAACTTTGCTGATAGTTCCACTTGCACCCATGTATGATCTTGTCGCCCTCTATAGGCTTACATATTCTACCTTGTAGTAAAGGCCGAGATATCCATCACTCTAAGTGATCTTCAATCTCCTCATGTAATTGTATGTGATAGCCCATGGGTGCCTTCTGAGCTCGTACAAATCCATTTGTACACATGTGGTTCTCTGCTTGATGTGCACTTCTACTTCACCGGAGAAGTATGTCTGGTCAACGAAGCACATCTTGCCATAATCTAGTCCCTCTTTTTGAGAGAAACCACAAAACTTTCTTTGTATTGCTTGATGTCATCATCTGCTACATGCTTGATCTTGTAGATCCAAATGGAAAACACTACGAAATTCTCTTTAGGTCTCGAAACCACATCCTAGAAATCATTCTCCATTATCAACGGGTACTCTTTGATCATAGTCTCCTTCCATTTCTTCTCGGCTTATTCTTCACAACTGGAAGGATCTGCATCAATGATGTCTACACACAACAGTGCCACATAATTGGAGTGTGTCCGAGACATCTTACTTATTTGGAAGTCCTGTCATATTTTTCTTCACCTTGGATGATCTCTCGTGCCCAAGATGGTATTCATCTCTCGAGGTGGATCTACTGCTCTCTATTATTTAGTCATATCATGATTCTTCTGAAGCTCTTTCTGCTATCACAATGTCTTATACCTTGGGAGATTCAAGTTCCTCTTCATGTATCTTGTTGGAGTGAATCACCATCACGTGTTCTTCAGAACAAGTCTCATCCTCCTTTTCTTGTAGGTGATTGCACATGATATTTCGACAAGTCAAATTCAATTGCATGATTAGAAACATTTCATAATTTCCAAAACATATTAATAGTGACAAATTCTAATGCATAAAGATATATGTCACATAGTCATGTAACTATCTTAGCTAATGAAACATTTATCCATATCCCGTATACCTATGGTAACTTTGTAGATCCCCTCCATCTCTACTAGAATATTATTAAGAGTGTGCACTACTCCCAATATGTCACCAACAAGGTTTCATTCTAAATAAATAGCAATGGAATGTTGTACAACACCATAGGATACTTACCCATCATATGCAAGTTAGTAGTATACTATTCATAAATGAAAACACTCAAACTTGCATAATACATTTACTAAATCTAGGAACACAACTGAAAAATATCATTTAAGTAAGTAGATACATGAAATGACTTTAGCTTGCATGGGTGTGTCTCATTGGCGATTCGCTTGATATGAAGTCAGATGTTGTAAAGGAGGTCACGAGTTCAAATCACACCCAGGCTTACCCGTGTCCCATGCTTGCAGGCGGTTGTGGGGCACCTAGGGGTATAGTGGTAGCAAGAATGGATCCATGGACTCTGTGTCACATGAGTACCCAACCCAATCCCCAGTTGTTGATTCCCCTAGTTACAAAAAAAAAGTAGATATACATGAAATGAAAATTAAATACTTATATTTGTTTGTTTGTTGGATTTCCTCTTGATCCTTTTCTTCTTGCATGAATTAATGGAGTATTTAAAAACATGTTCAACTTCATCGTCTGATTCTGAGGAACCGTGCCTATATTATTCACTATCGGATATACTGAGCAAGTCTTCTTAAATCACATATGACATAGAACTGTGTTTAGGTGTTGAATCTGTGTGTCCTAAAAATGCATCCCTTTTTATCCAATGCTGAAATGGATAAGAGTATGATATTTGTCTTCATTGATAGAATTCTTCTGGATCAAAGTACATATTCCTCAACACTTGAGGAACCTTCCCTTGCTTTATTCTTAGCTGCAATATATTCATCCTTGGTTGCATTGAGAGAAACACTGGTCCGCTTTCTGTAACATGTTGGAGTTTTCAAATTTGCTACATTCTCAACTTTTGCTTTAAAAATGTTAAAATTCTCAAAAGCTTCTGATTTTTCTTTGAGAAATGTAACCCAAGTCATCCTTATATAATCATCTATGAAAAATATGAAATAATACTCTCCTTGCAAACTTGTAGTTCTTGTTGGTCCACAGAGATCAGTGTGAACTATTTCCAATGGATGTGAGGTTGTATGTTCTTTTGCTTTGAAGATGGCATTAGTTGTAGATTCCCATGTTGACAATGTTTACAAACTGAATTTAGAGGCTTCACAATATTTGGAAAATCCCTTATAGCTTCCTTCTTTATTAATTTCATAATATTGTCAAAATTTAAGTTCCCCATCCTTCTATGCCACATCCAACTTTCATCAATCATACTCATGTAGAATTGTTCTTCATTTTATAGGATGTATACATTACTTGAATTCCTTACAACAGTCCCAACAAGTCTTCCTAAATCCTTTTTCCTGATTTCATATTTCTCAGAGTCAAAAGTGCATATGTGCCCTTGATCACATGTTTGACTGCCACTAAGAATATTGGGCTTTAGGTCTTCTACTAGCAAGACATTTTCATCTTTGATCTTGTTATTGATAGCAACTGTACCTTTGTCAATTATTTTGGAAGACATATTAGCTCCAAAAGTGAATTTTCCCTCATTGTCTTTTCTTAGGCTTATGAACTTGTTTGGGTCTCCTATCATATGCTTTGAACACCCACTGTCAATATTCCATATATTCCACTTTTCTGTCGCACATAGAGCAATCATGGATTTCTCCTCTTCTTTCTTCTTTTTCCAGTCCTTTCTCTATTTTTTTATCTTGAAAATCTTTTGCAAAAACCTTCTCTATGGGATTCATTAGTTTACAATCTTGTGCTATATGTTCGTGGTTATTTCATTTTTTACACTCGATGTCATATCTTTGAAGAGGTGCAAACACGTTATGGTTTCTTACTTTTGGTTTGTTACTAGATGTATTCTTCTTGTAGTCACGAAACTTTCCATATTCTCTGTAATTTAGGGCTTTATGACCTAAAAATATCTGCTGATATCTACTTGTCATTGGTCTTCTAGACATCACATTAGTTCTATCTTTGTCATGAGAGAAACAGAAGGGTAAACATGGTAAGTTTGATAATCTATGGTTTGGTCCTTTCATAGTGTCAAAATTTTTGGGAATAATACTTTTATTTTACAGACTTTGGACGGTGAGGAGTTGTCTAATCTAGTCAATGGATGATTCCTTAAGCATTTTTACAGTCTTTGAAGGAAAGAGATTTGAATTTCATTGTATATACCGGTGTGTGAAGGATTGAATAAAGACTCCATATCCCAATGGATGTTTTGCAGAATAGTATATAGGTTTAGTTAAATGACAGAAGGCACTGATCTATAGGTTCTTGAAGCCTCACAAGGAGGACTTCATCCCGCAGCAGGAGCCAGATATTATAGCTAGATTTTGCTTTTTGTTTTAGGCTATATGCTTATTTTCGAAACATGGTTTTTCTTATTGCTTTAATATTTTGAGCTCGGTTTTTGAAGTATTTTTTGATAGCTCACTTATTTTTATTTTTTATTTTATAATTTTTCCTTTTAAATTCACTTTACTTAGTTGTTTCATAGTTTAGTGGGCTTATTAGGTGTATGTATTTCTGAAAGGTTGGAAAGAGATATCATAAGAATTAATCAAAGTTTGATTATACAATTTGACCTTTTGTTTTTTAAGCCTTTTGTTAAAAAACATTAATAAGAGATTCCTGTAGCGCAAAGGCAAAAATCATGAACTAGAGCGCTACAAGAAAGTCGTGGCCTTCAAAAAATCGTAAGTTTGCTCGTGAGTTTTAAAATTTGCAAATGAGGGGAGTGTTTTTCACATCTGTAAAGGAAAATAATACGTGTCTAAGCTTTACTAATCATTTTGACAAGTGTTTCAGTTAAGACCAGAATGATTCAGATGAGTTGCAGCTGTCCGGAATGTGGGAAATAGAGATCCTTTAAAGAGTAATGATGGTGCACAATGGGAGTAATTTGATGTTAGTTACGAATTTCTTGAATGTATTAAAGATTAAAAATATTGCGCTAATACTTGGCAGTCCGTGGTTGGAAGAGATTGTGAGAAAGGAGGTTAGAGGGTTAGGGTTTGCAGAGTAATTGACTGGTGCAGTTGTGGCAGTTGAAGACAGAACTACGGAGGTTACTGGACACCGAGGAAGACAAGATAGCATATATTTAGCAACTGAAACCATTATTACGATAGGTATGCAATTGATTGCTGACATCATGAATTCGGGCTTGCATTGACAGAGGAGTAGTTATGGGTGTTAATTAAGAAGTGCAAGTTTAGGAACCCGATTTTCGCTCAATTATTAGTCTATTCTGTCAATGGAATTGTTCTGAAATACTTATCAGTTTTTTGAGAAAAAATTCATATCAAGGGTTCTAATTTTCTTAGCTTTTGGTTTACTGTTGAAGTAATGTACTTTCAAATAGTTTTAACTATTTTCTGAAGGAGAAACAGTTAAGGTTCAATATAGAAAATGAAGAGAAGTGGGAAGACAAATAGGGCTAAGCCTTCAGACATGACATGGGCTAAAAATTTCTCTGAATGTGCAAAATTGTTTCAAGAAGCAGGCTGGTTTCAATATTTTGAGAAAATTGATGGTTACCATTCATAGGTTTCATATGGATTCGATCAAAGATTAGAGAAAGACACAGTCTTATTTAATACCCTAAAAATTGAATTGACTAGAGAGTTAATAGAAAAAGCTACAGGCATTGCTAATGAGGGTGAGTTTTGGTTCAAGAAAGTGTCTTTTTCTTTTAATTCAGAGAATTTCCTGCTACCCAATGTTGTAGTAGATTGGGGTAAGGGGGTTCATATACAAAAGTTCAAGCCTGAATGGAGAGAGCCAATTAAGATTTGCAGAATTATATAACCTGTGAGGGAAGATATGCCTCTGTTTTTAAATATCACATTAGGTTTTTACAGCACTTAAATCAGGAGTCAAAGATGAATCTCCCCTTCTTCTTCCTTAAAAGTTTGCAGAAAATGTCAAGAAGTGTAAGGGAGCATCAGGATCACACTAAGCAGTCCATTTTCCATCATGGATTGATAAAATTGATTATCTTTACTGTGCTCCAGAAGAAAGGACAGACTTGGGATTATTTTCTGTTCTGGTCAGGGTTTCAAAGCGAAAAGGAAGACCAGACAAAAAGGAGACAGGTGAACAAATCCCATAGCCTTGTTAAAAAATTGAAGAAAGAAGTCATTATTGAAGTAGAAGAAGAGACTAATCAAGTGAAATTTTTGACACAGAAGGTTGAAGAGCCTGTAGGTGGACAGCAAAAGAATATTGATGAGGATGATCTGTTGAAATTTCAAAGGCAAATTTTAGAACATGTAGCAGAAATCAATTAAGATGATGTAGTAAATACCTTTGATGAAGATACAAATCAGGAAGAAGTTAAATGTGTTATAGAACAAGAACATACTTCTACATATATACATGAAGAAAGAAGGAAAATCTCAGTGCTTGATAAATTAAGGGTTGATAATACATAGAGATCAAAAGAAAGGTTTGAAGAAAAGTTGGTCATGAAAGGAGTGAAAAGAGAAGTTGTTCAGCTTGCAACTATAAAACATCAAGGTAAATCTTTCAATATGCCGGGAGAAGTAGGAGTAGGATGGAGACCTAAAACTAGACCTAAGAACAAGTTGAGGTTAAACATGAAAAAACTTTTAAATCCCAAGATAGCTCAAGAAAAGATTATAATATCAGAAGATTCCTCTTCTCAAGAGGATTTCGAAGAGGATGAAATTTTGAGTGTTAAAAAGGTCAGGAGTAAGAAATAGGATTCTTTGATGGTTAATTCATCCTCAGTAAAGAATAAAATTCCAGAATAGTTAGAAGATTTAAAAAGGAAAGAAAATCTAAGCCCTCAGTAAGATTATTATGTGAAACATCATTCAATGATGTTAGCATCATGTACAGGTGAAGAAAAAGCTGCAGAGCCATCAATTCAGTGCAACTTTCAAGGTGCTAAGTCTCCAGATATTCCTATAACAGTGACAGAGCAACAACAAGAGGATGATGAGCAAATTTTTAAGAAATTAAATATCCCTTGGATGCCAGAAGGAGTGTCTTCATTTCAAGAAGGGAAATGTATAGATTCTAAGAATGAAAATCTTCAAAAAAGTATCAAGTAGTACAAGTACCAAATAGATTTTCTGCATGAAACAAATGAAATACTCATGGTGGCAAATAAAATATTAAGAGAAGATCTAGAGGAGATTAACAACCATTATCAAGAATTGATTGGGGTTTCTAAGGAAGCGTTGAAGAGGAAAAGGCAGACACAAAGCTTATGTACAAAACTGAAGCAGACTATCCAAGAAGTAACTCAACAAAATCAAGAATTATCAAATAGAGTTGAAGACCTCAAAGCTGAGCAGTAGAGAACCAGAAGAAAAACGCAAGCTTTAGAGGGAATAACCCTTTTGGCTGAAGCTTCCAAAGATCTTTAAAAGGATATTGATGACAGGTGTCTTTTAGTTAACTTTTGTAAAGATATCAGTTTGTTTTAGAAAACTTTTACTTGACTAGTGTTGGATACTCTGACCTAGAAGGTAGTTATATAGTTAGATAATTGTTTTTGGGATGTAACCAAGATAAAAGCAAGACATTAGAATGAACAAGGGTTTGAATTTTTGTACAAGGGGAGGCTTTTAAGCTACTGTATACAGAGCTAAGTTCATAAACTATTATGTATTTTTTATAACTAATTATGACATATATGCAAGCTATAAGCCCATTTTACTCTATTTGTTGGTTTTATTTCTGGTTTTTGTAATCACTCAGTTGATAGATTCATTTCTTGTTTGAGGTTATTATTCATGAAATGCTTGTGAACTGTGGATGAAACTCAGTATCGTGCTTATATTTATATGGTTTATATTTCATATATAATGCATCTCAGTCCATGATTGTTACATGATTTAGTGTTTGTCTTAGCCTGATGAGATTTTTGCCTCTTGATAACAAATTGTAAACCCAAAATCCTAAAAACCTGTTTTACTTAGTTTTATTTTATGAGATTGTGTTGGCTTGTTCTTTAGTAGTCTGAGAACAATTTCTAGCACTAACAGGAGTTTTGTTTTTTTGAGGTATACCATGTTTTCTACATAATTGGTTGAATTCCTTTCCAAAAAATTATTCTTTGTTAACAGTTCTCAACACCTTGATCCTTTTACTAGTCGCATTCTCCATAAGAAATTTGAACTTTTGAAACTTCTCAAAAACCTTTGATTTCTTCCTCATAAAATACAACTATGTCATTATGGAGAAATAATTTATGAGATAAACGTAATATTGAGACCCTCCTAGTGAAGGGTCCAACACAAGTACAAACACATCACTATGTGTTAACTCAAGTATTTCCTTATCGCTAGTAGTACCAAATGAGAACCTTATATGAATATGTTTACCATAAATACAATGTTCACATAAATCGACTTCTTTAGAGTAGTCATGGAGACCTTCGACCATACATTTACTATGAATGACAAAAATACATTTCCCATCTATATCTCCCATCTGTTGGTTCCACAACATGGTCAAGTCGACGAAACAAGAAGATGTTCCATAGAAATCATGACATATTATGTTAGCACATTCATTGTTGTTTGTCCTTCCTAATATATTATACAAGGTTCTTGTCAGAATTCCTCTCATCGGTACCATTGGTCCTCACATCATCTGAACATATATTTCTCAAATACAGGCTGCACACTGAGATAATGTTTCGGGCCAAACATGGGATATGCAATACTCTTAGAATTATTCTAGTTCTTCCATTTGTTAGTTTTAGTTGAAATTTACCTTGTCCAATTATCATGGTTGGTGAATCATCTCCCAGTAGGAAATCACTACCATTGATCTTCTCATACTCATAGTACTCTGTACAAGGTGTCATATGATATGATGCATGTGATTTTATCAGTCGAGTGTCATGATTAGACAATGTACTTGTAGAGGTCAAATACACGTCTGCTTTCTCTTCTTGTGAAGACTTACCATCAATCAACTTCTCATACACTTTTCCTTTCTTGAATTCTGTCAAATTTCAATTTTTTCCTATAATTATTGACTTTGGAAGATCATCAACATCTTTTCATTGCTAGAATAGGGGATCTAGTCTTTGATCTACCCCTCGAATTTGATTTTCTACTGAAGGTTAATCCTTTTCCTCTTTATACCCGTCGACCTCTAACCACCAAGGTGTTGTAGGTCAAACCTTCCATGTTATTTGATCTCATCTCTTATGACAAAAACTATGTGACCACATCTCCGATCTTCAACATGGTATTGTTTCTTCCAATATCCATGACCAGGCTATCCCATGAAACTGGAAAATAACATAACAAATTACTGCAATTTTCCACCTTAGTAATTTTAATATCCAAAGACAACAAGTTCTTGGTCATAATTTTGAACACATTCAGATGCTTTGTATCTGAGTCACCTTATCCCATCCTTAGAATATATAACTTCTTCAAAAGAAACAATTTGTTAACCATATATTTCGACTGTTACAAAATTCCCCAATTTTTCCCATAGCTTCTTTGTAATGTCTTCTTCTGAGACATTCAACAATACGAAATCTACTAAACAAATTCAGATTGTACTCTTTTCCTTTCTGTCGATCTTCTACTAGTATTCTTTAATACATCAGTGGGAGTCATTCATGGTTCAGATGCAACCCATTGTTCTTAATCTACAAGGAGATCCTCTATTTTAAGCTTCCAAAACTAAAAAAATTTCCCATTAAGCTTTTCAATTTCTAGCCTCAAAGTGTTAGCCATTATAACTATAAATCAATGTTTTTTGAAATGTCCCACTATAATAGGTGTTCACCAAAATTGAGACCAAGCCATACCCTTAGGAACAAGTATGTCTCCTTGTAGCCAAATAAAACTCGGGTACCAACTCTTGGTTCTTAATACTGATTACAATAGGCTTCCAAGTTGTTTCATATAGTTAAACGCAATAAAATACATCAATACCTTACACATAAATTACCATAGAAACCACTCTGGTGGGGAAAACCAACAAACTAGTGATATTACCACTCATCTATTAATGAAATAATCATAACAGGTGTTTACAACCATGAATCTGTAGACCACAAATAACAATCATTAGAGGAAATTTCAACTCAAAATGGGCCTTTTAACTTTAATTCAAATTCCAAGTCATCATGCATTAGCCAATGAAATTGCTTTAAATTTGAAATACTGTATAAGTGTTAAAAAAAAATTAATATAAATTTGGGGATAGGTATCATAAAAAAAACAACTTTTTTTGTTCGTATTTTCGACATATCTCCCTGTGTTTTTACTAAAATTTCGATTGGGAGAGCTCGTTGGATGCGGAATTTAATCATCATCACGTTTTTTCAGGTGTTTCTTGTTTTTGGGGTAGCGAGGTCCGTCAAAAGTATGGCGAGTGGGTACTCGTTGGATGCGGAATTCAATTCCACATCCAATGAGCTCTCCCGATCGAAATTTGAGTAAAAACACAAGGAGATATGTCGAAAATACAAACAAAAAAGTAGTTTTTTCTTTTCTTCCTCCAAAATTAATAAATATTATTTTATTAATTTTCCTTAGGAGGCCCATTTTGATTTGAAATTTCCTCTAATGTCATTACATTGATCATGCTACACACACTCCCTTCACATGTTTTCATAGCCATTACATATTATTTATAGATGCAATACAACTGATTGCTCATTAATGATGATTTATAACTTCCTAACTACTTTCACTTAGTCAACTTGATTGGGTCAATTTTGGTTGATTGCACATTGATTGTTCGTTGAGATTTTGTTATTCCATTGAATTCCCATCGACCAATCATTTTCCTTCGACCAAGCAACTATTTTGATCGTTTAGTCGTCTATAACTCCATCGTCAGTCGACTTTGACACCAATCAACTTATACCAGTCGACTATCGAATTTGCTAGTCAAGTTACATGCAAATAATATAGCATTACCAACAATATAAAATCTAGGGGTAGGGATTAATGTGTTGGGGGTTAGTTTTGAATTTTAGTTTTTGAACAAGATATGCAAAGGACAAAGGACTAATAAGAGGATGACCTCCTAAACGTCCGACTTCGAAAAGAGATCGTGATAGAATGGTTAGATAACCCTTCACATATTTTTGGTAATCATTCACATCCCATTGTTGACCATTTAGATCTATATTGAAATGAAATATATTGGTAACCGTTTTCATATTTTTGTGATTGTTCATGTCTCAAATAAAAAGGTTAGTCACACACTAAACATTACTATGGGTTAGTCATGTGTTATGTGTTTAGGGGTTATGGTTTATTCAAGTAGGTGTATGTGGGTTAGGGGAAGTGCACCAATGGACAAGTGTTGAGGGTTGGTAGAGAGTTGGTATGGTAGGGATTAATGTTGTTACCGAGTTATACATGTTGGTGCATTAGGATTCATGTGTTAGTACATTTCATGATGAAAATGCACCACCCTTAAAGGCCTAAAATGTAGTAGTGATAACAATACTGTATAAGATAATATTATTATTATATATTCACATTATTATGGGTTATGCAATTAAATTAATCCTAGAATCGCATTATTTGAGATGAAATTTATTGACTTGTTATGAATTGGATCACCTCATTTCATTTTAGTTCAACTCTACCGGTGACAGAGAACTTATACTTGTTATTATTATATGAACTAAGGTGTTATTACTTTTGGAGATGTCATAACATCTCCATTATCACTTTGGTATTGACATTGCATGCAATTTCCCTTATACCATATTGGACTATTCCCATGTTGTATACATCATCTCTTTGTTTAGACACTCTTATCTTCTTTTGTTTTATCCTTTATTGTTGACAAGTTCATTTATGTGACACATTTGTCCCCTCTTCTTAGATTTCTCATTATTCACCCTAGAAAATAGCCTTTAATGTCTAAACTTTGACAATGAACTTAACGATTTTTTTTAAAACACTATCTCCTATTTGTGATGCTCATTGGTTATTATACATGGTATATCAAACACGCTCCAACATCTTTTTAAGGGGATGGATAAATTTGAATATTTCCACGTTTAACTCAATGCATTGTTTTAAAGTTTGATGGTTTTCCATTCCCCATTTGGATTTGTGATTTCTTTGTGTAGACCAAACCTATATTTGGAATGTTTCTTGTTATTTCTCAAATTTACTTCTCAATGTGTCGTCCTAACATGGGCAAGTGAGGTGAATTAGAGATAATTAAGAAGAAGGGACCCCATCATAAACAAAACTTCTCTCTTAAGAGTTGGTGTATTTCCATTTTAGGGGAGGTATCCTTATTTGTTATTTTCAATCTAAGTAATTTCAACTATTATTAATATAACAAAGTAGGAAAACAACCAACAATTGTTTTTTAAGTTATAATTGGTTGGATTTTACAGAACTAGTATCTATCTTTTAGTCTTATATTTTTAGGTTATGAATCCTTGCGTTCACACAAGTTCTTGAAAATAAATGATGGATGTGCTTAACATAACATCTTGAAATAGTGAATAAATCCTATTTAATTAAATCTAACAAATTGTCATGTAAAACCATATATCTTCAATGAATGAAAGAGATCATTAATACAACCATGTATGATCAATGGATGAAAAAAATATTAGAATAATTGAAAGATAATCACTAATAAAAGGTTATTAAGTACAATAGATTGAAAACAATACTTTTGATTAATTATTCAACAACAATGATTCCCTCCATATCCATATATTTAGTCAAGCCTAATCACTCAACGTTCTAATCCACATGGAGAATGAATTCTCCAGCAATTTGGTGACTTCATCATTTACATGGAGTCACACATGATTTTATATTACTTTGATGAGGTTAAACATGGTCATGGAACTTATTACTATTTTTGCCAATTCCAATTTCTATGGTCATTTGATTCATCCTTTGCACATGTGAACTTGAGATTTTTTTATAAAATAAATATCATAGCATGTGAAATCAATGTGAATCTCCATCCCTTTCAACTCATGATTTCATCCCTATATCATGTTTTTGTGGAATCCAATGTTTCCACAACAATGATTGTGTGGTCTCTTGACTCCCCTAGTCCATGTGAACACTTCTTGATGCACATTCTTTCCTTACCCTTTATCTAACATCGTATTTTTTGGTTTCCATATTTTGAATAACACCACTTTGGTAAAAAGCTAATGCGTAAGAAATTATATGATTTCCTTATTTCCTTTTTCCATTGTGCTCGGTGGTACAAATAATCTTTTGCTTATACTTTGCTTGACATTTGTTGCATGCCTTTGCTTAGATTGTTACAGCCCCTATTGATATCCAATTTTCTCAAGCATTAGATTTTCTCTATCACTAATAACATAGCTTTGTAGAAGTTTAAACATGTTATGATTTGAAATTTTTCTAGTTTATTTTTAGATATTTTTTTCTTGAAATATGATCAAAATTTGTGAATAATTGAAAGTATAAGTTATTGAGATAGCACAATCCAAGAGAAATAGGGGTATTTGAAGGATATAAATCCATATATGCATTCAAAAATTTGATCTAAGCCATGAAAAGTTGCAATTTGACCAAAGATTTTATGTTGGACTCCGGTAATGATAGCCAAAAAAAATCCAAATCATATAATGTTTAGAATTGTTGGCATTTTCTCCCTTCAACCCAGGTTCAGACCCTTGTTTTTTCGTCAACAAATCTCAATATATCAAACTAACAAAGCAGGGATCAGTTGGAAGCACCTGCGACGCAGATGCTGTCTCACCTGAGATATCTCTTATGGGTAACTGCTAGAACCAGGTTTCTGCATTTGGGTGGGAATTTATTCCTTCGAGATGTATTCCTTCCTGATAGTTATAGTACTGACTCTTATTATGTGCATACAATATAGTATTCTACTTATCAATCAATGAAACATTTAATATAAATCCTTCTTAATGATTCTAGATACAATAGTGCAACATATGCATATGAGCACTCATTCATAAGCAAATACATATACATTTATTCACAATATACATTCAATCGACACAAACACATTCATAAAATATACACATAGACAACATTTAACGTGGAAACCCATCCGGGAAACACTACAAAGGCACTCTTCATCTGGCATGAGAAATATATGGAACCTTTCATCTACACACTTAGCTTGTAGACTCTATTCTAGATATTTCCTATAATATATACAAACTCCCCTCTCCTCTCATACTCTCTAGTCCCAAGTCTGAAGTTTCCTCTCCTTCACCCTACTATCGATCCACACATATCCTAGATTGATTCTCTTCTCTACAACTCTATGACTCTATGACTCTAAGAGTAAACCACCCTAACTCTTAAACAATTAGAAAGAAGTTGACAGAGATGATGACGAATGAGCAACCCACACACAACTTAGGTTCTCCCTTTTATTGACTCTTACACATCGTAATCAACCGACTCTATTCTGTTAGTCGACATGATGTCATTCCTAATCTCGTACATACAGTTACAACTGTCAGTAGGAACTATGAGCCCAAAATAAAAAGATTATTTTTTCCCTAAAACGTGTGTTATCCTAACTGACTTCTTACCCACGTTTTCTCGAGTTGTCCTTTTCAACCATTGCACGTCTTCTTCTAGCATATTTCCTTCCTTCGCGATTGATCCCATCAGAACTTCGCTTCTTTCATGACTTCTCTTCATTCGTGGATTCTCCTCTACAACTACTTCTTCTATCGTATCTCCCCTATCTACTTCCGTCACATCTTCTCCTCCATTGTAACTTCCTTCTTCCTCCTATCAGAATCTTTATATTCCCGAGAAAAATTATGGCTATATTTTCCTAGGGCCAATAGGTCCCCAACACTCACTTGTGGCTTTTCCCAAGACACGCTAATATGAATCTTATGTTGTGATGACCTTACTTTGAAAATCCTAAAATAGTTTCACTATCTTCTATGTTTCTCATAATACCTCTTCTTCTACCTTCTACAAATTTTCCACAAGGTCAGAACTGATGTATTCTGATGTTGTAAGTCATGATGACTCTACTACTTATCACACTTTATGGAGTAAGAAATTAATAATGCATGTAACTCTTTCTTCCTCTACTTGTAATTTTTCAACCCTATTATCCCTTTGTTGCTAATGTGTCCACAATGTTGTGATCTGTTGCTATAATTTATTCATCTCTGCATCCTTAGATATCTCATTCATGGAAAATTCTTCATCTCATTCATGGCAACTTCTTCATCTCATTCTTCATCTGATTTTCCTCTATCTCAACATTGTGCAACTGCTCTATGACTTTATCTAAATCCACATTGTCGATCAACGCTTCCCACATTTGAGAAACTTGTTCGACTTATCTGGCACACAGTTCCTATGCCTCTTCTATCTTCTTCAAAACCTCTTTTGTTGTTTTTAGTTCTTTCTTCAAATGCCTCTAGTGGTGTACTAGGCGTTACCTATGCTTCCAATTCTATGGCCATTTTGCGGAGGTATTCTACGATCTCGCCAAGTCGGATCACCTTGGATTCTACAAACATCTCATTTGTTATGCCTTCATTTGCAAAATTGTTGCAAGATAATTCTACAGCCGTGTCGAGTCAAATCCTGTCCTCCCACTAGGTTTTGTCTTTCTACTGATTTTCACTAACTGTTTTCTTCATCTTACTAACAATCTTATTTGATGCTCTAACTTGCTTTATCACTTGTAATGCAACATCAATCGAAGGATGATCATCATCAAACTCAAATGTATGTGAAAAACTAGTATCTAACTCATTCTATTCAACAGCTCCTTATCGTAGCTCAACTGATGTATACCAATTCTTTGGTATCATGTCTAATGTGTGTATGAACTGATGGACCCATTCCTGTCACATGCATGCTTCCCATGTCACACGACAATACTCGATATGCTCAATAGGATTGGTCAATCCTGTATACTTTAGACCAATATAGCTGATCTCTTCTATGAATCTTATATCCATAAATTTTTGACATTGTGTCCATTCAAAGATAGATTCTTTATCTGCGACCCACCATCTGACAGGTGTATCCTGCAGCGAAAAGTTCGGGGTGTACAAGTGCTGTGGCTCTATGAATTTTGCTTTAAATTCTATTATAAAAGATGCAAGGTTAGGTAAACCTTCATATGTTGGTAGATCACTTACCTTGATTCTTACCCGTCGCACAGAGCATGTGATTCTTGTGCATCTTCTCATGGATAGTTCATGCATCTGATTCTGCCAATTTTCCAATGCTTCACCAGAATCTGTTGTACAAGATCTAACACTCCTCCAACTAAGATTTTCGTCAGATGTTGGATTTACATAATCATCCCTTGTAGACATGACGTTATAAATATTGTCTAGATAATCACCTTGTCCTTCACCATTTACTTGCTCGACGTATCTCTAACCTTCTAGCAAATCAATTGGTGCAACCACCCTTAGCTCTGAATCTTCAAATGCTAAGATTTTTTTCTTAAAATTTATAATGGTTGAATTATCAATCGCCTAGTCGATCCCAAAAAGTGTAGGATATGGATTTGTGTCATCGACAATGTCGATTACTTCAAAGTCAGCATATGTTCTCAAGCCTTCTATCTCGGCATGCACTTGATTCAGTTGACCGATAGGTAGGAATTTTGACTGATTTTCTAATCTGAGCTGAATAGGAGATCATGCAAGTCTAGGATTTCCCATAATGTCCCATGTTTTTCTTGTCAAAATGTTGGCATCAAAGCCAAAATCCAAAATAATATAATCCATATCATAATCTCCTATCTGGGAAGTCATTCTTAACTCGCGATCGGTCTTTAATCATTTTTTGACATAGTTAGCTCTTATGTTTGGTCGCATCTCTTCTTGAGGTTCTTGTATTAAAGCTGTCAATTCTGCGACATCATCTTTATCTTGTATTAGCGATACGCAAGTTTTAAAAAAATATTTAAGCTTACTAACCTTTCTCGTTGGTTGCATTTGGAATATCTAGTCAAACCTCTTAGGAATTCCCAATATTGGTCCTCCAGGTATTGTGGCAGCAGAAGTCGAAACTTGATTCTTGTCGACCAAATATGTTCGCATGCCCAAGAATACTTCCTTCTCTTTCTAGACGTCGAATGACACTTTTGTGCTGTAGGTCGCACCTGCGATTGTCAATGGTGTGTATCTTAGTCTGCTCCAGTCACAGCACCTCCTCGTGTTACAAAAGTAATATTTGGTTCCCTCAACTCAATAGAGATCTTTTGAATATTCTGGTTTGGATTTTGATTGGGATTCTGTAGAGGAATTGGATTTACCATATTCTTAGCGTGCCACTTAGCAATCAGTTGAGGACATTCCTCAACAGTGTGGTTGACAGTTTTACAATACGATCATGTATTCATTGGAATGGAATAGTCCCAAATGTAATGTCTTGGTTTCCACAATTATAATATATGATTTGATATATTCCATGACCAAATCCTCCTCCTTTCATCGACCTCAAAAATTTCCACCCCCTATGGGTTGCATCTATTATTTTTCATGGACATTGATGTTGTTGATACTGGGGTTGAGAATACTAATCTTGTGTATATTGAGCGTGTGCTCGCTCAACTTACATCTCTTCTTCATTCTTCATCAAATATGTATCCATTGTTTTCTCCTGCATTAGTTGGAGTGATCTGAAGTCCTTCTCATCATGGCCTACGAATTTTCAAAATTTAAAGTATAAACTAGATGACGTACTTACAATATTCTACAAGTACAAACATTATTTTGACCGATGGCCTCTAATATGGCATATTCTACACCAAGAAATTCCTTGTGTATTTATCGGAGTCGACGCTCCTGATGTGACATAGTTCATAAATTTCAGACAATTATCCTTGTTGTGTCCCTCAGTCCTGCACCTGGTACACTATATTTCTTCTTGGACTTCCTTCCCTTTCTTAATATCTTGAAGTTGGAACATAATATTGGCTAGTTGTGACTGAATTTGCATCATTCCTACACCATTTGCTTCAACATTTGAAATCTTACTTTAGCCATCAACGTCTTAAATCTATGGTTGAATTCCCAGACAGACTTTGTAGATAATTTATCAATATTTTCAATCTATGTGATGCACTACAACTCATATTTTGGATTTCTGAATTCATTTATTGATCCCGCTCAAATTTGGTCGAGTGTTTTCTGTGCGACTCCTGCCGAAACCATAGAGAAATTCATGTACGAGTCTAGCGCACAATATCTAATGGTTGTGATCATCCACTCCTTCTTTATTGCATCATATTGGACATGTCACACAGTCCATATGGCTTTGCATAGAAACTAGTGTTGCTTAGGGTCTTCTAACCCATTTCCATTAAATATTGGCAACTTTATATCATTCCCAGCCACTATATTAGCTCTTGGTACTCCTGGAAATAAACCTTGGCTAGTAGGACTCCATTGTCTACTATCCCCACTATTATTGTTAGTTGTGTTGACAAATACGCTAGGAGATGAATTTGTGATCTTACCTCTGGATATGTTCGTGGGGTCATGGGTGTGTCATATTCGTGCTTTGGACTTGGGGATTATTCTTCTCTTTCAGATATAGGTTGATATCCCTCTTCCTCGTCCCAATAAACTTCTTCAAAGTACGACGTCAACTCATAGTCTTCTCCTCTGGTTGTATTGCAACTTCGTCTCTTGGTCAGAGTTCTTCTTCTCTTCCCCGACTGAGATCTTCTTGCACTCCTTAGACGTCCACCTTCCAGTTGAGTTCCGCTATCACCAAGAAACATATCGACTTACTTTGCTCATTTTTCTCACACTTCTTCTGTGAGATATCTAAACTTTCTACACACACTTCTTTACTCATCAGACTACATCATCAGGATCCCTTTCTCGCGTACAATCATTTTGATCCAAATTTTCAAAGATGGCAAATACCTTCCTTTGGGTCCTTGAAAAATTTGTCTTTCTTCCTCATTATATGATGTTATTGTGTCAACAACAAACTTAGTGATGTATGCTTCCAAAATACTCTCTATCTAGAAATCAACATCCCTAGATATAGGGTTTCTAATACTCTTCAACCGATGAATCAACTGAAGACTCCACTCTATCAATTCTCCTCATTGGAAATTTTTTCGCTGGGTTGCTAGCTTCAACAACCACTGATAAAACAAAATAGGGAACTCGCAAAAGAAAATTTTATGAATATTTGTATAGATATATTTCTCCAACCACTTCGTCGGATTCTATCGCAATCCTTCACTTTCTTCTTGTGCAAACTCTAATGCTTTAAGTTCTACCCAATATTGGAATTTTGGCTTCGTCAAGTGCCAAAACATATCCCTCACCAAAATGATTCACAATGCCAGCAACTAAACCATTTTTTGGTGTTTTCTCCCTTTGACCCAAGTTCAAAGCCTTTTTTGTCCGTCAACAAATTTCGAGATATTGGCCCGACAAAGCAGGGCTCAATCAACAACACCTACGATGCATATGCAGTCTCACCTGAGATATCTCTTATGGGTAACTGCCAGAACCAGGTTTCTACAATTGGGAAGGGATTTCTTCCTCTTATAGCACCTTACCAACTCGCTCAACTGAAGCCAGTGGTTGTAGTCCTGACTCTTATTATGTGCATTCAAGATAGTACTCTACTTATCAATCGACAGAACTTACAACATTTAATATAGATCCTTCTTAACAATTTTAACTACAACAATGTGACATATGAATATAAGGACTCATTCATAAGCAAATAAATATAAATTTATTCATAATATACATTCATTCGAAACAAACACATTCATCAAATATACACATAGACAACATTTAACATGGAAACCCAACCGAGAAAAACCACAAAGGCGCTCTTCATTTGGCATGATAAATATATGGCGCCTTTTGTCTGTGCACTCAGCTTGCAAACTCTATTCTAGATCTTTCCTATAATCTATACAAACTCCTATCTCCTCTCATGCTCTTTAGTCTCAGGTATCTGAAGTTTTCTCTCCTTCACCCTACTATCGATCCTCACACAGCATGAATCGATTCTTTTCTCTACAACTCTATGACTATGAGAGTAAACCACTCTAACTCTTCAACAATTAGACAGTAGTCAACAGAGATGACGACGAATTACCAACCCACACACATCTTGGGTTCTCCCTTTTATAGACTCTTACACATCGTAATAAACCAACTCTATTATGTTAGCCGACGGGCTTCCATTCCTATTCTCGTAGATTCAGTTACAACTGTCAGTAGCCACTATCGACCCAAAATACAAACATGATTTATTCCCTAAATCATGCATTATCTTAAATGACTTCTTACCCACGTTTTGTCGGGTTCTCCTTTTCAACTGTTGCACGTCTTCTTCTATCATGGTTCCTTCTGTCGTGGTTGATCTCGTCACATCTTCCCTTCTGTCACGGCTTCTCTTCAATCATGAATTCTCCTCTACAACTACTTCTTCTATCATATCTCCCATATCTGATTCTGTTGCATCTTCTCCTGCTTCACAACTTCCTTCTTCCTGCAACCAGAATCTTCATATTCTCGAGCAGAATTCTGGCTGAATTTTGCCTATCTTTTCCTAGGGACAACAAGACTACTTCCATAACTCCTGCAAAGAGCAATATTTACTTGTTAAACTTATACTTAGTCAATTTTCATTTTTCATTTCACTTTCTTAACCGCTGACCATTCCTTATGATCCCTTCTATACTCATAGGTCACTTCATGTCTTTGCTTATTGATTTGTATTTGTTATCCTTCTTCCAACTTTTAAACACAACATTTCGTCATATCCCTGAGCACCTTCCTCAAGCAAGGGTTATGTTGACAAGGAATTTTGACCCTTGTTAATGCACATATGTTCACATGATAAAATACTCTAGAATTTATTCCTATCTCTTTGGCTCGAGATTTGTATTTGTTTCCCTTCTTCTGCTAAACGAGCACACCATTTTTTCACACCCCGATCACATGCTTTGAGTGAGGGTTATGTTGAAATGGAATTTGGACCTTATTAATGCACATAGGTCCACATGATAAAATACTAAATATGTGATTTTTATTCTTTATTGTCAAACCCTCATTGTTGGATTCATGTAATGTGTTTTAAGATACTTTACAAGTTTTTTTTTTTAATTACAGAAAGCAATGCATAGAAAATAAACCCTACTAGGAGCAAGTTAAATAAAATTGGAGATAGAATTAAATATTGGATAAATCAAGAGCGTGTATAGCCAAATAAATTAATCTATACAATATTAAAAGAGCAATTAGATCCATGGTGTTGGTGTAAACGTCTTAACTTCACCCCTGCTTTAGAATTAGGTTAGCAAAGTATATGTTGGAAAGACTATGAACAAATAAATAGCTCAATGACAAACTTACAATAAACCAAAGAAATCATATGTGAATATGGATATGGCTCACGTCCATGAATAATTACCGAATGTTTATTGCCTCCAATTGGTATCAATGTCTTAGCTTTGATCACAAGATAACTTTCTAACAAAATTGAGAACACTTATTCCTTTTACAAGGTTCCCATTTAACAAGAATGAAATGGGTGTTGGATTTGCAATCCTAATATTCTTGAACTTCTAAGACCTTTTAACTTCTAAGAAGTTGAATCCTAAAATATTGATTTCTCTTTAAGGAACATTAAAACATTAACCATAATTAGTATGAAGCAAAAATGCCTCTCAAAATTATTTTTCTTTTTCCAAG
Source organism: Pseudotsuga menziesii (assembly GCA_001517045.1). NCBI lineage: Eukaryota > Viridiplantae > Streptophyta > Pinopsida > Pinales > Pinaceae > Pseudotsuga > Pseudotsuga menziesii. The sequence goes on along the minus strand of LPNX010417590.1, from coordinate 37,678 downwards.
AAAATTCTTTCTACTTTAGATGTAATCTCAGCTAACTTAAAAATTTAAATCTATCCTTCTTTTTGTTATCTTTCAAGGTTACTCTAAAAGTGTTTATCCCATGTTTGGGAGTGCTTCATGAGATTTGGGGTACATGGTGTGCATAATCCCTTTGATGGTCCATGATGGATTTGCACAGAGATGGATTACTTAGTGGTTGCTTGACCTTAGTTGGGTGCTTTCATGGCACTCTTCCTTGAGGTGTTAGAGATCTTCAAGACATACATGAGGTTGCTTGCTTGGAGGCTGCCTTGCATTGGAGGAGGAGCATGTGTCATCATGGAGGAGGGGGTTGTACCCTACCCAACATGGGGTAACTTGGAGGATTGTATGGAGTCTTTTAGTTGAATCAAGGACACCTAGGTTTCAATAGTATTCATTTAGGGATGGCAAAATCAATGGCATACATGACTTCCAAGGTTCATTAGAATCAGTAGAAGTTTTCAGGAGTATTTTTTGGACACACTTCATGGAACACCCTTGCATGTGCATCCTTTCTTGTGGAAGATAGTATCATGGATCTTTCCATGAATACCCTTTGAGAGTAGCGCTCCACACATGTAAACATACATGTGTCTTTGTAGGTTGATTGTAAGGGAATATGCTTGCATATGTTTTTATGGATTCTCTTACATATCATATATATAGAAAAAGGAGAGAGTCCTTTCACATCATTCATTCTTGTGTTATATATGTGACTAGGAGGAGAGAACTTATCTTCCCTTATCTCTTGGATATTCTTTTGTACTTTACGTCCCTTGTCTTGGAGTCAATTATGTTTTCTTGGAACTTCTTGGAGAATCTTGAATATTAAGGCTAGGGTTTCATCCCTTGGATTCTTAGATATTAGGGTTTTAAGATGAAACCCTAGGATGTACTTTTTGAAGTGAAGAAGAAGAGGAGACATATTTCCTTGGAGGACATGCCTATGAGATGTGGCTTGTTGGAGATCCTTGACGCAAGCTAGGGTTTTCATTGTTTTCCCTAGCAAGGGTTTTGGAGAGCTAGAGGAATGTAATATCCTTGGGATTAGACTATGGTATGCACATGAAATTCATCCTTGTACATATACATGATTTTTTCGGTTGTCCAAAATTGTCTCTATTGTAGATTTAAATTTCCACCGCCTTTTAAATCATGGTTTGGTAATTTCTAGAGCTTGTACGTCTTGTTGCTTTGATATAAGTTAAGGATGAAATTGTTAAGTAATTTAACATTAATATTGAATAATATATAGTAGATTTGTAACTATAATTACAATCACCATAAAATCAATTTCAAATCTATTTTATGCATGATAAGATTGACTAAGACGGATAAAACTTGTTGGCAATCTTGATATATTTTCTCTTGGATCGTATTGTCGATTAGGGTTAGGAAGAAATGAAACATTATCCATTGTTGTTGTTTTTCTTATTTATAAGAAAACCTATGGGTTGCACCAATTGATCATGAAATTGATCAATCCATCCTGAAATCGTCCCGATTATTTAGCCTAACACTCTTATGCATGCATCTACACTCTACTTCAGCTAATCAAGCAAGAAATTGATGCGTGAATACAATAGCTTCTTATAAATACACAAATGTTCATGAAAACGTCGAAGTCAGCTCTGCATAGATACACAGTTCAACACAGTACATGCATGAAGGCTAACAACCATATAAACACACGGTTAATCCTTATATTAATCAACAAAGGAAAAATGTGCACATCTTGTATCTCTCTCCTTCCGATTATTCCAAATATTTACAAGTAGGAATCAGACATAGGTCTGTCCTCTCCCTGCAAATTCAAAATTCTAATGCTAAAGAGCATAACCCCCTCTACATCTCTAAACTGTCTATTTATGTTAAAACTATGACTGCCTCAACTAAGTGGTCCCGCAACTAAAAACAAACGAACTCCTAAGCATGATGAAAATTTCTTTGCCAGAATCAAATAAGCCTGTGGTTTGATCTCCACACAAGGAGTCATGATATGCAGTCGCCCGTTTGGTACTAACAAACAATGACGCATCACAAAAATGGTTACAAACTACGCCACAACATGTGACCAACTCATCACATTGTGTGCATGCCACAATGTTCCTGCTTCACATGGTGTTACTCTTTCTTTATGAATCTCTTGAGATGAGGTAGTTAACCTAGTTTAGATTATTTTATTTTCCAAAGGATTTGAGGTGCATGAGAGATATTTTCATGTTCATAGGTTGTTGATATCCTGCATGAGTTCTTACATATACTACGAGCTTGGTATTTCAATATCAATGAGTTGATTTCTACAACTTTTAATCCTTGTGACTTTTATAGATGCAATCCCCTTGTCTTGGTCTTGTATGGGTATATGATTATATTTGCAAAAGGTCTTAAACAACTTCATGATGTGGTTTTGTATTTTTTGGCAGGTGATGTTGACTTGTGGGATGATACAGTTTGGAATATTTCTTATGAACCAAGGTCGTGTTCCTTCATATACATAGGTGGTCAATATTATTTATAGGATTGAGATGGTATGAAAACATGGGTGAAAATTTGTGTTTAGGAAACAATGCTTTACTCCATGACTACAACAAGTACATATTTGTAGCTGACAAGTTTGGTGGGGTTGCAAAGGAGGTTGACAAGTGTTGGTGAAAAAACTTTCCTTGTAAAGGGGGAGTGTTATCTTCTAGGGTTACTCTGAAATTGTTTACACCATGTTTGGGGTGCTTCGTGAGATTTCGGGTACATGGTATAAATTCAACCCCTTGATGCTTCATGAGATTTGGGGTACATGGTATAAAATCAATCCCTTGATGCTTCGTGATGGATTTTTACATTGGAGATGGTTTGTGATAGCCTAATAAGTGGTTTCTTCACCTTAGTTGGGTGTTTTCATGTCATTCTTTATTAGGGTGTTGGTGATTTTCTACATGGTGGTCACATGGTGTTGGAATAGGAAGAAATAACATGAGTGGATAATGTAGGTTCCAAGATCAATGGTGGTGTTAAGAGACACCATAATAACTTAAGGACACTAAGAAAACATAAAAACATGCAATGATGTATCTATATGTATATAATATAATAACCAAAATATCATCTATATATATAGGTTAAATTCAGTAACCAAAACCCCAAATGTATAGGTGCACACCCCACACTTACTCCATACAAGTCGAATCCAATAACTCCATATGCCAGTTGATCCACTCCTAGTAGTCATATCCCTCAATGGTTGGTTCCCCTAATGTGGTTGAATATAAATCTAAAATATGTGAGTTTACATAAACATCCAAAGGTTTCAATACCCCCCCTTAAAATTATCTTGTAGGAAAGATCAAATCACATAACATTTATCATTAGTTTGATATGAACTTCAAACATTGAAAACCAAATAAATAGATCCAACATGGTACAATAAAATGACACCTCCATCCTATTAACAATCAAGATACAATAAATAACAATGTTGCAATTAATCAGATCAATCCAAGGTACAATAACACTTCATGAAAGGAAGTCTAAATAACTCTCACAATAATGAGATTCTTCACCCAATATATTCTAAACTCAATGAAACTATTTTTGCAACATGATAATTAAACACCAGCATATAAAAAACAATCAAATATCCAAATAATCTCAGTAGAAACACAAGCCCAGTTAATGAGTCAACTAGAAAATAATACAACACAACCCTAGTTAATGAGTCAACTAGACAATATGCATCAATAATAATTAGTTGCTATCCATCATATAAATAGCCTCTATCAAGAATCCAACAAACATCAAAGTATGGAACCTACTATATCCTAGAAAAATACAAATAGCATATCCTAATAGTCCATACATAAATCTGTCGACATCTACATACTAGTTTCTGATACTAGACTTTAATCACTAATATGTAACAAGAAGTCAAAATAGACTCAACATACCCAATAACAACCTGGTCAAAATTTAGTCGATGGGATAACTCAAGTTGGGTTTACATTCTTCAATATTATTAATAGAACCAATAACTCGATGTTAAACACGATTAAGAGGCCATGACAACACAATTGCAAATAATAAACAACATGAAACATATTTTTTTGTAAAATTTGTAAGTAACACATCATCTACAATCATAACTCAATCGACTGTTAGCACTGATTGATCTTCAGTTAACCACTCCAATGCTTCAACAAAAGGAAATATGAGAACTAATATTGTACAATTGTTGATATACATATGTAGGAAGTCTTCAAACACCTATTCAAATGTTTCCATGACACTCGACGTCAAATGAGCCACAATCAATCCTAGTAGTCGACACTAGTCCATAGTTTTGTCTTTCACACCTCTTATGTAAAAAATGATAAAAAGAATGGCCACTTTTCCAAGAATGTCAATTCTTAGGTACATTATTTTGATCCTTATGATGAGGATGTTGATATTACATAGATTTTTCTTTACATAAATAGAAGGTGCAATCTTAGGTTTCGATTCAATCACGGGTTTTGAAAACCCTTGGACATCAACATCAATGTCATATGCAATAACATTTTAATATTTTATCATAGTATGTTCAACTAAATTTTTATTCAACTCATCAAATTGATCAACAATTAGTTTCTCTTTTTGAAACTTAGTCAGATGATATCCACTTACAACAAATAAACAACAATCAATATAAAGTCACTCTAGTTGATGAAAAAATATCATATCCAAGACCTTCTCTAAGAAATCTCCACTCAAGAATAATTGAAAAACATAGATCTATTCATTATTTTGAAGTCCACCTCTAGTATAACCCATATTACTTAATATTTGGGACCTAAAGTAGTCTATTTCTCAAATTTAGGAGTCGACATTAGTAATCAACGTAATCAACAAGGAACAAGTATCAATACTATCATTATTTATAACATAATAATAATAATAATAATAATTAATGAAATGATATATCCTATCTTAAAGGCGACCTATTGAAAAGAGATGACTTACCATTGTGATCATTCAATGCTATAAGCACATTGTGACATGGTCATTGTATCTCATCATCTTGTATTTTATACATTTATAATACTTATCCTTTATGGATTATATTTTCCCTACTTAAATTGGATATTCAACAATTGAATTACTATTCATAATTGAGAAACAAATTTTGTTCGTTCCATTTGGTATCAAAGGCAAGTTTGATTCTGGGACACTTCAAGGTTTCTAATTTGAAATAGGGGTCATTGGATAACTCATCCATGAATTTTTTTAGGGTTTCTCTGAACTGTTCCTTGACCACCAACATGCCCCTGTCCATTAAAATTTCAAAATTCTTTTGAGAAATAATTATTTTGTTGCAAAGAAAATTGAATAACGAAATATAACCTTGTAAGAATAACCACCAGACAAAAGTAAGAAACACTAGGTGAAACCATCAAAATGATGTGTTAAATGAAAGGCGTTTTTCTATGATGAATAATTGGCTTAGACGCCAATACTAGTATTGGAATTTATACCAAAATCCATGAAATAAATTGGGTAATTTCTGGGTTGATGCGTTTTGTAGTAATGAAGTATTGGGCGCTGTCACAAGTGTCAAGAACTCAAAACCATTGTCAATTATCAATTTTTAGCCACAAAGGTAAACAACCACCAAAAGACAAGGATGTCATTCTCATAAGGAGTAAGCTAAAAGATTGATGATTTGCACCCATTATCCACTGATTTTTCTAGCTAAAATTTGGTCGAAATGGTTGAAATTGCATTTTTAGATTGATGGAATTGCATAATCAAGGTGCTACATGGGTAATTGAGGTCGTTAAATCCATTTATACAAACAAAATTGCAATTTCAACAAAAAAATCATAATTTCAACAAAAAATCGTGTTGTCGAATCCTAGTAAAAATCGTCGAAAAAATACAATTGTTGCTCTTTTAGCTTACTCCATCTCAAAATACATGCACAAACAAAAAAAAATGCAGTATCTAGTAAACCTTTCCATTGAATAAGAATACCAAAGTTCCACTATCTATTAACTTCACCAACTTGACCATTTACTTTCAAGTATGTTGCCTTTATCAATTAGTAGGAACTTTTGTACCTATTGTATGCTTTGTGATCAACTCTACAATTTTATCAAAATCCTCGGTATTAATCAGTGTGTGTGTTGTGATCGATTATGTGCTTCCCTCAAAAGACTGTCTATTAATCAAAGGAAATAATAGAATTCATGATCCTGCTTGTATCGGAGTGTTTTCTTGGAAGGGAAGACAAATACAATAGTATAGTTTTACAATAGTAACTATTTTATTTGAAAACTATAATATTATATTTAATTACATTAAAGTTTGGTTTTACCTACAAGTAATGGGAATTTATTAGATGGGAAAACTAAAAGAATCAATCAATTTATTGAAGACATGCTTCACATGTATGTGATGGAAAAACCATCTAAATGGGAAGTTATATAAACTTGGTAGAGTTTACATATAACAATGGGCATCAAGCATCGTTGGAAATGAGTCTATTTAATGCTTTATATGGTAAAATATGTAGGACACCAGTGAACTAGGATAATCAAGTGAACATGATTGTACTTAGGAAAAAATGCTCAAAGAGATGGAGCAGAAAATGATGAAAATAATACAAAATTGAAAGGCAACCCAAGACATGAAGAAAATTTATGCATATTTGAAAAGAGTGCATAAGAATTTTCAATTTGGGGATCTTGATTTTATCCGAGTGAAACCAAGGAAGAGTTCCTCAAATCTTGGAATTTGTGCCAAGATGGCACCTGGGTTTTGTGGGACATTTGAAGACCTTGAAAGGATAGGAGCAGTTGCATATAGAATTGCATTACCTGCTAACACTAGATATTACAATATTTGTCATATTTCTTTACTTAATAAATATGCACATGATCTTAACCATGTGATTGATTGGGATGTTATTTAGGTGGAACCAAAGAGATATTTCTAGATCGATCCTTGATAGGAAGGTTACATTGCTTCATAATCAAGGCATCAGATATGTAAAGTTGTAGTGGAATCACTTTGGTATAGACGAGGCTACTTGGGATTTGGAGGATGCCATGAAGGAGGCATACCCCTTCTTGTTTTTATTTTTATGTTCAAATTTTTACGAAGCATCTATGACAGTGTTGTTTTAGGGGATGGGAATGTAATATCCTAATTTTAACCCATGTTATGTATTGAATCAGATCATGTAAATAATGTAAATGTGATAGTAGGAATTCCTAGTGTAGAACTCAAGGCCAAGGCTTGACAAGTGAATTGATAGGCATGTAATGATGTAAATAGGATTATATGGACCATGTGGTTGAGGGATTTCTCTTGTCTCTTTTCATAGGGTGGTTTTTTTCTCTAACCCATGTTCTTAGTTCCTCGCTCACTTTTCTTGGCCTTCCAACCATTTTGTAGACTTTTGTTTTCTTCTTTTTTATTGGGATTGTCTATAATTTAGTTTGGGTTAAGGTATCTTTTTGAATTTGAAAAATATGATTATATCCATAAAAAGAATAGCATAATGACAACATAAACCTACATGTGTGTAATCATGGAATCCTCATAGTGGTTAAACTATGTTAGCACTTGCATTTTGATTCAAATAGACCCTTTTGTTAGCTCCACTTAATTTTGATTTCATACAGATACTACATAGGACTACAACCTATTGCTTTGGCTAATTTGAACTTACATCTTTTACTACATCATACCAAAATAGAGAGGGATGGGATACATGTAAAATAATCTCAAGTCACTTATAAATGGGTTATTATATCATAAAATTGAGACTTAAAGTCAACTAATAAATTATAAGTAAAAGGTATAACTTAAAACTTTTATATTTAAAGTGTAATTTGAGGATGATATAAGGATATTTTAGTTTCTAAAAGTGATTTATTTTGAAGGAAGATTGGCAAAGGTATAGAAGATTATAAAAAGATGGACTTTAATAAAAAAGAAGGAATATTCCCTTCTATATTTTCCAAAATATGTGAATGCTTTATTAAAACATAAAGTGAGTATTTAGGAAAATGATATTAACCTCACCATTTGTTTGAGCGACAAGAGAAATTATGAGTGTTGGTATCGCCAATTCATTATTAATTCTAGAGTTGCAAATATAATTGAAAATGAAAAAAACTATTGGAGAAAAGAAATACAAAGTTAAGGACTTACAACTATCAATTGATGATTATAAATTAAAATCCAAACTCGATATTACACCTACGTTTGATAAAGAGGTTGACATAATTATTGGATCAACTTGGATAGAAACACTAGGTATCTTCATCTTAAATATGGAGAAACAGTTTTTAACATTCTCCTATAATAAGAAGAAAACAACGTTGCAGGACATTACAGTGAATCCATGCTCAGAGGTGCCCTCATCAAAAGACCTAAAGGATGTATCAAAAGTGATCATTCAGGATAGCCATAAGTCGATACAAAAGTTGTAGGATTAACATAAATAATGTGACAAGGTCACTCCTAAAAAAGATGAAGGGATTTCTCTCCTAAGAAAGCATAATCAGAAACTACTTGAAAAAATCATAAAGTCTAAGAAGAAGAAGCGATCTTTTAAAAGTTAGAACAAGAGAATCAATATTTCGCAAAGGAATTCAACAAGAATTTATTAGAGAAAGAACAAGAGAATCAATATTTCGCAAAGGAATTCAACGAGAATTTATTAGAGAAAGAACAAGAAGATTCTAGCTTAAGGAACCTTAATCATAGGTTGCTTAAGAAAATAAAAAGATTAAAAGAGGATCATTTAGAAAACCAAGACCTTCAAAACAAAGTTAGAAAGTTAAAAAATTATCATTTTCCGTGCTTAATAGTTCGTAATTGAACTTCGTGCTTAACAGTTCATAATCGAATTTTACTTACCCAAATAAATAAGTTAAATAATGACGAGAATTTGTTACAAAGTAAGTTAGAAGAATATACCATAAATGAATCCTTAATTAATAAAAAAAATGACCGGTCTTGTTGAAATTAAGAAATAGCCAGAGGTAATAATCAAGACATTCGACAAAGGAATCAAAAAAAATCTAGTCAACATTACAACTCATAAAAATGAAAATCTAGTTGAAGTAAGGATATATATCGATGTGGATGTACAAATGATCGAAAATTCAAATGCACTCACTAATATAAATTCAATGATCAACAAAATGACTCAAGCCTATGAAGAGAACTTAATACCAAAGATGAATCATGAAAACACTACTAGTATGAGGAATAATTGTGCCACAAAGACACTTTATAAACATCTCAATAAAAAAATATGCTGCTTTAACCAATCAATGTATCAAAATCATTTTGAAAAAGAAAAAATGACATAAATTCCAAACGATTTAAATATCAATTTAGCTAAGTCTCAAGATACAAGTCATCATTGAAATCATAAAACTTCAGGTTCTTTCCAAGGAGATTAATATTGCACATTAGCGCAAAAGTCTAGATTGGGTGGTCTAATCCAATTATAGTTAAAATTTCCATTTTACACTTCGCAAATCATAGCATCACGTATCATCAACTATCACAACTATGATAACATGGGATCATGAGAAGACAATACAAGTCAAACATGCATAAAATTTTTTCCATATATATATATATATATATATATATATACTTTAAGGACAAAGCATTTTTAAAGGGGAAGGAAATGTAACATACATAATAACAATAAATAATAATGATAATAGTAATAATTAATGATTAATGAAAGGACACATCCTATCTTAAAGACACTACCTATTGAAAGAACACGACTTACAATTGTGATCAGTCAATGCTATAAGTATACTATCACATGGTCATTATATCTCATCATCTCATATTTTATACATTTATTATGCTTGCCCTTTATGCATTATAATATGTTTTCCTAGTTAAATTGGATATTCCACAATTGAATTACTATCCTTAGTTGAAAAATGACTTTTGTTCATTCCATTCTTACAAACAAAGTTACTAACAACACCATTGAATGCAACACCATAAATGACAACAAGGGAAGGAAGGAGTCTGAGAGACATTATAAATATTCTCTACATTAAACCTCTTCATAACAATCTTCAATTGATTGCCTTCATTCTCAAGAACCAGTTTGCAATCCTTCAAATCCTAAGCAATATTATCCTTCTTAGTCAACTGCAACAATAAAAAATCATAATCTTCTTTCAATTCCTAGTATTCACAAAATAACTAAGCATTGTCTGCATGAACGGGATCAAATTTTCCACGAAGCTTGTCAACAGAGATTTGCAAGTTGGAAACCTCATTCTCTAGCTAGGTATAAGCTACCTCCAACCTAATAATCTTCTTTGTATGAGTAAAGTATTTGAAATCCTCCTCTAATTCATCAAGTGAATATTTTTTATCTTCAAATTCACCCATAAGGTTCTAATGACATGCTTCATCATTCTTTCGATGACATCAATGAACCTATATTTTTCATCATACCTCTATAAAATAGTAGTTTGAAAGAGGAAAACCTCATCCTATAGGTAGGTATGGGTTGTCTCTAGTTGATCCTTCCATCTCCCATTCTTTGTATGAAATAGGGTAATAGTAGTTTGCAAGGCAACAATTTCTTCTTGAAGTCGATCATGAGATTCCTGCACAAGGAAACAACTTTCTTCTAATGCATTTCATGCAGTTTCTAAAAATACAGCTTTGTATCTTCATGAAGGGAACCCATCATTAGATAAGGTTTCAATAAGTTTACTAGCCAATCTTTGACTATGTTGAAAGATACACACTTAAGGTTTTAATATACCGACAAAAATAACTTTTATCAAGGATATAGATCCTTGGTTTGTATTTAACAATATAGGAAATACACCAACAACAACAGAAGGATACCCCCAAGCTTATGTAACCACTTTAATAAAAAAAATATGGAAAATCGTGAGTAAATAGAGAAAATATTTTACCACTAGTCGACTTATAACAATTTGATCATATGCTAGCTAATTTCAATAAAGAATTGACCAAAAAATACAACTTATCGATATCAAACACTAAGTTGTTAATGATAGCTTAATATACCAAACCTAATCATAACCAAGGTAGAGTTAGACTATCTAGTCAACTACAAGTCGATCACTAAAGATCACTTTTTCTCCCAATCAATTAATATGTGATTGGTCAATTCTACAACTCGTCGATATTACTTTTGGTCAAAATTTCTTGGTTAGTCGAACAATTTCCATCCCTAAATTGATTATGGATTTTAAGAGATAAAATGTTGTCTATTGTTTTATTTATATTTTATACGAACCCTTACGATGAGAATTCACAAGTTTAAGGTTGAAGAAACCTATAGGAAAGAGGTGAAATTTTCTTAGTTTCATTAATTTGCTTTGTCACGTCCCCATCCCTCTGACCGAGCAGAGAGGACGCGACCATGGCCTTAACCAGCCGGGCTAAGAGCCCCATGAACATGCACAGGAATAAAATTACATAAACAGAATGCTGAAAGGGAATGCATTGCAGTATAACACGCACAAAGGCAAATGTTCGCCATACACAACTATAGTTAATTATCATGCACAGCGGAATCAACATGCATTCACACAAGCATTCAACATGTTCATTACATCCATTAACAGTAAATATAGTTGCAGAAGTAAAAATGAACAAGATAACTTATCTTATGAAGAACTCCTTCCGCAACCAGCTACGTCGCTGCAACATTCCACCCAACCATAGGCCAGCGTGCTCCTTAATCTCTCAGCAGCACTGCCACCCCCGAGTTGGGCATGATTCTCCAAGGAATAAGGGAATAGGTAGGCTTACACATAGCCAAGGATATACAAAACATATCCAATCCAACACAGTTGGGTTTATCAGGCCACCAGGGAGTTGGGAAAGGCTAAATGCTAAGCTGGTGAGCTCATTACAGAGCCAAGAACACCTACACCAGAACTAGCCTGACCTCTAAGACACCCAAACACACCCAACACAAGGAATCAGTCCCTTCTCTGCTACACAGTCCCTCAGGCCCTGCATTCCCTTCCAGTGCTATTCAGGGGTGATGGAGAAGAAGGCAAGCCCTCTAGCTCTGTCTGTGTGGTTTCTAGCCACCAGGTTTATCAAGCAAAACTAAGCCCACGTCCCTGCTCCCAACACATTCTAAAGACCAACCATTTCATGCATGCAACCATTCAGAAATTACAGTTGAATAGGGGGAAAAGATTTCTGAGCGAATTCCAACAGCCCCAACGTATCAACAAACACAATCACAATGGGGGGGAAATTACAGTCCGACCTAGGCAACTGAGCAAGCAGATAAGAGTTACACAGACCACCACATAGCTCTTGAACGTGAAATGACTTCCTACAGGAAATCGTGGGTGACAAAGACCAAACAACTCCCAGTTTCCTGCGTGAATGACAACCACCCAGAGCCCAGTGCATGAGAGGAAATCCACACTAAAACCCAAACGCGGGTCAAGAACAATCGATTCCACACTATGGGAAAAACATAAATGACAGTAGAGATGCCCCCAATCCTTCTCCAGGCTGCGTGAGACCAAACCGCAAGGAGCCTATGCGTGAGAATAATCAGACAATGGAGATAATGCATGAGGATGAACAGGCTACAGGGAGGACGAGAATTGGAAGTGCGTGGGTGTTCGGCACAGACGTGGAGAAGAGAGATCCCTGCGTGAGTGATGGCAGTCATTTTTCCCATCCATAGTGAAGTCAACCAGGGTGGAGTGTGCATGTGGGTGAGGACTGACAGTCCTACCACCCCACTCCCAAAGATCATAACTGCCTCAACCACCAGCAGCCTTTCTTAATGAAAGTGGTTGGAATAAGACAAGGGAAGAAGACACATGGGTTTTTCTCTCATTGGCCAAGGTTTGAAAAATTCCCCCACATCCTTATCCTTGTGAAAATCATGCCCCTTTCGATTTAGTTGCCGCGATCGTAGCTGGTCGGGTTCATTCAATTAATTATAGATGCATATTTACATGATGACCAACATAATATATGTCGCATGCCCCGATATACCATTGGTGACAAATTTAAATCCAAAACATAGCATAACTGCTCAATGGTGGGGCCTTGGACTTTAGCTCCACACCATGATCATTTACAATATATACATCATATACATCTAATGCAACGGGGTCAAAACCGGGGCATTACATGCTTAGTATGTAAAATTTCTAAACTTTTATTTTAGTCGAAGATTATATTATTAAGAAATGCTTTATGCTCTGTGGGATTTACAACATGTTTGTGAAAGGTAAATTCATCAAAAATTTGAACTATGTGGATAGCGACCCTCTTCATCTGGATTCTTTGAAATAAACATCTCTTTGTATTCCTGCAATGGAATAATACCACCTTTAGAATAGAGGTGAGGCAACACAAGCATGTTCCTAGTAGCTTTTGTATCTATCAATAATTGGATCTCTTATTCGACATGCTAGAAATTTGTAAGTGTGCACTTTGACATTTGAATATTCAAAGGCCATATGAGCTCAAAATTCAACCACCTCAAAAATATCAAAAGTCGACATCTCATCTAGAATGGGAGTATATTGTTCTTATGAATGCATGCACTACATCAATTCAAATTCACATTGGTGAAATTGATCAAAAATATTCTCGATCTTCTTTCCATAATCCACCACTCAATTATGGAATCAATGCATCCTGGAAAGTATATCAAAGTACTAGATAACCATCCCGAGCCTCATATCTCCTAGTGAAGTAGCCACCTTGACTACAAGTACTTTGGCACTAGATGTCATGTCCTATGTTTTGAGTCGTTCCTTCAAATTTACAATCTCTCTATCTTTGGCCATTAACTCTGTCAGCGTTTCTTGCAACTTCGCATTTGACATCTTTGCGAATCTTATATGGAATCAAAGACCAATCACCAATGTATGCGCATCTCTATTGTTAAGGATAAACTCCTCGGTAGTTTGGGAAATTTCTTTCACACTTTCACTTCATTTCCTCTTGCACACCAACTTTTTAAGGTTGTGAATTTGGGTATCAAACATGGAAGATTCATCTACTTCAAGCAATTGGAGACTTGAATGTTCGAGAATTTCATGTGCTAGTACAAGTGCTTCACTCATCACTTACAATATAATACTTTCACCTTGTTTTTCTAGTAATATATTCTTTTACCTTAGAAATTTTACTTCACTATTGTTGTTCTCTAATATAACTATTTACCTTAGAATTGGCACACTTAGTACACTTTAAGAAAAATGCTTGAATATCTTAAGAGAAATTGTTCCCCCCTCAAATTGGTACTCTTCCATGCTCAACTCCTTGGATATCTTGAGAGAAATTGTTTCAAAGTGGTACTCTTCCATGCTCAACTCCTTGGATATATTAAGAGAAATTGTTTCAAAGTGGTGCTTTTCCATGCTCAACTTCTTGGATATCTTAAGAGAAATTGTTTCAAAGTGGTTGTACAGCCTATACACTTTTGATTTTCCCATATGTATCTTTCCTTTGAATTAACTTCACTTATCTTCTATGCATTGAAATATTCTTGAGCTTTAAAACTTTTCTAGTAAGTTTCCTTCTAGATTTTATCTAGTCGTGATTATATATGGTCACAAGTTAGATTTCCTAAGATGTTGGTTCCCTCTCATTTCTTCAACTTTGGCATAATTCTTAGTTATTCTATAAAATTCTTCCTCCATTAATATTGATGGAATTAAGACCACTTGAGATTCATGGACTAATCTGTAATCTCTTCTCCCAGTGTGAAATCGACTAGCTCATAGGAACCAATCTTGATAAAATGAGGCCAAGGTTTTCTTCCTTGCTCTTTTCGAGTTGTCGATTCACATTACAAGGCAATTTTGCTTCATGAAACCAGTTTGCTATTGGCCTTCATAGTTTGATGGAGGATGAAATGAAGCGTGGGCACTCTTCTCCATGTATTGTATCATGCAATGGTGGTAGAAGAAAGTCATAGATGCTAAAATTATCATGTTCATACTTAGAATTCCACACTAACATGCATAGGTTCTAAGGAAAACGCCCAGTAGATACCCGAGCATATGAAGCCCATAGGAATTTGTAAAACTTTTGAACGTGTATTGTTTTGAAGATACTAATCACTTTTCATTCAAGGAATGCATGGAAATTAGGGTTTGAATGATTTTGGAGCATGTGAATATCTTTGCTCTACTTGCAGCCTTGTGAAGGTAAGAATATTTGACTGAGTAATCCTAATCTATGTTAGTAAACCAGGTATATATTGAGATTCAGGGTTGGTTCCTTCTTTTTTATCCATGTTTTCTTCAAACATGCAGTAAAACACAAGCTATAGTAGCATACTTTCTTACGTAGTTTGTATGTTGAAACTACAAACCTTCAAACACTTTTTTAATAAGTAGCAGTGGGTGGTTAATAGCTTTTCTTCATTCTCCTTTCTCTTCAAACACATAATAAACTAATTTCAATTCGACTTTGAATCGAATTTGGATGAATGCATGTTTTATTCGTTGATTCAAACTTTAATCCACAAAGATATGTTCACTACTACAAGGTAGGGATGATTTAGACATTTTTTAAAAGAAAGTATTAACCTCTCGTTTTAATTATTTTTTAAAATTGTTTTTATTTTTACTTGGATAGACGTTTTTATTTAAGATTTGGGGTGGACCACTGCCTATGCCATTTCATCTACGGACAAGGATGAGACAAGTGTACTGTCAAGATTGATTCTATAACAGTATTTCCAAATTAGAAATAAATAATTATAAAAAAATGAATATAAAAGATAACCAAATTGGTGTGTGAGACCCTCTTGTTTGTGGGACAAGGGACCCCCTTTATGCAGCGATTTAACTGCTAAAGTCTACAGAGGTGTAACACATGTTCTTAACCATTAGGCCCACTCATGATGTACTCATAGTTGATAAATGGATATATATAAAAAATAACTCATAGTTGATAAATGGATAACAGGAAGATAACTAGAAGAATGTGAGATAAAAAGAAAAAGAATATAGAAAATAACTCATAGTTGATAAATGGATAAAAGGAAGAATTTCGGTGATAGCATATAGGTATACATGGATAATTCAGAGTTGAACTCGTTTAACTATAAGAACATGAGAAATATAAAAAAATTCCAAACTATCTTCCATTCCATAACTGCCGCTTAACCATTTGATTCCTATAGATGTGATCTAGTGATAAACTATGTGAGTGTGCTAGTTTTAATAATAATTAAGAAGACTTTTAAAAGAAAATCAATCTCTAATTTTTAATGTCTATTTTACATTGTCTTTTTTTCTTTTGGTTTTTAAAATTTCTAATTTTTAGTTTTTAAAGTCACTATTTTCTAAGGACTCAAACTGATTTTATGAAGAATCTAGTTTTATAAAAAAGTAAAAGAATTTGATATTTTGCATGAAGTTCAACCATGAGTGGGATGGCCTCGAAGGATCCATATTCTTGGAAGGAGAAAAAGAAAATGGTTATGACTATTGGATTGCTAAAGGATAGAGTTATACCACTTCAGGTTTTACTATGGCTAGTATGGATATGTATACTAAATATATTTTATTTTACATTCATAACTTGATAATAATGGAAGAATATTTATAGCAAAAACGATATCTATTACTAGATCAAGAAACCATTCATATTCTGGTATACAAAATGCATGTGAATATTTATGATATACAAAACACATATTCTAGTATGCAAAGCCATTTGCACATGATGGTACTATTGCATTGAAATGTGTAGCTTTAAAGTGGACGGACAAGAGTTTTTAATGGTGTCCCAGTCTTTGTTTTTAAAACTTTGCGTAGAAATTTGATGACTATGGTCCTAATGGTTAAGAACATTCGTTATCTCCCTTAAGGTCGCAAGTTCAAAATCGACGGGATTAGGGTTGCTCATTGGCTTGTTGTGACAAGGCTCCAAGGGTAGGCGACCCGTGGGATAGAGGCTCACCCAAGTGGTATTTGGGAGGTCTCAACCCATGATAAGTCACAAGTTATTGGTATATATGGCTCACGGGATGTTGGATATACTCTTAAACTCATGAAACTCATGCCAACTCTGATATATATCAGATACAGAGGTATAATTCCAATCCTGTGTGGGTTAAACATGGAGAAAAGGGACATACCTGGGCCTTTTAACCCAGGCAAACAAAGAGTGGAAGCTTCCCGCTCCAGGATGATTCCCATCTCCAACATATCAAATACTATTAAAGTTTTTGGTGAAGATGATTTTTAAGTTCTATAATTAAATAATCATATGTCCAATAGAAGAACAATTCAGCGACATGCAGTTCTACATTTCAGAGGAATGAAGTTTGAATATTTCTCCATGATATCCCCTTCTTTGAGGAGCAAAAATAAAGCATTATCATACTCATCACCCCATCATGGGATATTTTGAAAATTTCCATGATATCAATGTTAATCAAGTTTATTTTATTAATTATTCCATTATTCAACTTCATTGGAAGAATTATTATGAGGATCAACAGATTGCAGGTTGGAATTTTAGTTTAGAGCAATACGTTTGATTAAAATCAGGATTACGATGACCATAGTAGGATGAGGACTAGGCTCAATTTATTCGGTATCTTGTGTTGTAGGTTGTCTTTGTTCACAACAGATTATTAATCATTTGATGGTAAATGGATTTTAAAGCAATTGCCTCCATCCCCTTACTAAGGAAAGTGACTCCCACTGCTTTCCTCTAAGTAAATTTGTGTTTCATTAACTATAGAGTATGTTCCAAATTCACTTCAATTTCTATTTCATTAAAAAATATAGAATATATTTAGAAGAGGTTATCCTAGATTCACTTTCACTTTCACTGTTGCTTGAAAGTGTGTTCTTTCTAATAGCATACAACTGATTATATTTTTCGAGAGACTTCTTGTCAGGTTGACCAACATGTATAATTCCACCTTGTGAACTTTCATTGACATAAATCATAGACAAAAGAATCATGATTTCATCTGTAGCTTTCTCATTTCCAACACTTTGATTAACAACTAGTCGACTGATATTATGGACTTATCTTTGAATCTTGAAATACTTCAAAATTAAATATTGTTTCATTCCCTACCATTACCTACCACCAACGATATAGTTCATCCACCAATCGCATCCTCCCTTAAAGCGGTCATTCTCTCAAAATTTATATTCAACTTGTTATTGTCTAAATTTCCTCTAACTAGTCACTTACTAGCTTCCTCTTGCTTTCATCTATCTTAGATCTTAAATATAGATCCATCACCAATGACTGCTTCATCCTTTCTTAATCCAATTTGAACATCTTATAGCTAATAAATTCCTTGCTCATCAAACACAACATCTCTGCTTATTATACTATACTTCTCTCGAGGATAAGACAACCTATAACTTCCTATTTATGTGTTATTCCCAATGAAAATACTCTTAATACTATTATCATCAAATTTATTCCACTTTTCTTTAGTAGCATGTGGATATGCAATGCATCCAAAAATGATCATGTGTGCAACACTAGTTTTTTACCTTGACCATGCCTCATGTAGAATTAAATTCAAAGCTACTCTTGCAAGACACTTATCAGAAGTGTTGATTGTTGTATTAATTGCTTCAACCCATAATTCATTTTCAAGTCACTTTATTTTTAACATACATTTTCCCATCTCAATAATGTTCCTATTCTCCTTTCCGCGACATCATTTTGTTAAGGAGTATATAAATTAGTAAAATTTCATTTTATACCATTCATCTTGCAAAAATTCATGAATTCATTAAATTTATATTCTCCCCCATTATTTGATCTATGGGTGAGAATCTTCAATTCACTTTGTTTTTTAAACCAACTCCTTGAATTGAACAAAATATGTAAAAAAATCAAACTTTTCCTACAAAAATTATACCCATATTTTTCGTGAATGATCGTCACTAAATGTTAGAAAGTAGTTTTCCTTTCAAAAAGGAAAATACCCATGGGAAAACATAGATCCAAATGTACCAATTCAACATGATCCTTGGATTTTTAATCTCTATTTGTAAAACCCTCCCTATGTTGCTTCCCTAGCATATATCCTTCACAAATCTCACTATCAACATTAAGATAGGGATCCATTCACCATATTTCTCTTCCTCATCAACCCCAAATTCTTGAAATTTAGATCTCCCATTCTCAAATTCCAAAGATAGCTACTCATTACTTATGTGGCCTTTAAAATTTGTGACTCACTTGAGGTAAAAGCAAGTTTGAAAATCCAATTTTCAATCATTCTCCTCTTGCCACAATTGCATTTTTGTTGTGTTTATCCATGATTAAACATTCTTTGTTATCAAATACTAACTTGTATTTTTTCTCCATCATCTTCCCTACATAAATTCTAGCTTATTTTTCGATGTTGTTCTCAACAATGTATCATCATTAAACTTCTTATTTCCCTTCAATGATGGTATTGCCATTGTACCTTTCCCTTTAACTTTAGAAGCGCTTTCATCTCAAATATTATTTTATCGAAATAATTTCATCTATTTTTGTGAGCAACTCCTCCTAATATGCCATTGTGTTGAAAAACCCATATCAATATACCATGTCTGACTTTGTTCATTGTGTGCCATGAAAATTGAGATAAATAACATCTCATTTTAGTTTCCTCAACAGCAACAATGACACTTTTATTTTCCAAATCATGCATTTTATCTCTGCAATCTTTCTCAAAATGACCAAATTGACCACAATAGTAGCATTTTACACCTAATATTTCTCTGGACCCATCTCTTCCTCTTATGCCTCCACGATATCCTTCTTTGTTTCTTCCTTTGAAAAATTAAATTGGACTTCTTCCTTTGAAAATTAACTTGGACTTCTTAACGCATTTCCTTGATAATTATTGGAATTATGTAAAACTTGTTGACATCAATTCTGATTTTGATAGCTTTGATGTTGTCATATGCTTTTTCTTTTTCCTCTATATCTCATGGAAAAGGAATGACCCATTTTCTCATTTGCATTGTTTTCTTCAACCATTAGCAAGTAACCACTCGATTCATCAATTCTTCAACCATTAGAAAATAGCCACTGAATTCATTGATTCTTCAACCATTAACAAGTAACCACTCAATTCATCAAATATTCAAAATGAGCATAAAATATCTTCATGAATTGGGTCCAAGGAATGCAATCACCATAGGCTTGTGTTTACCATTGCAACCATTGATAACATTTTAAATATAAATATAAGAATGCCACTTTCAATTTATCTAGGTCATCAACAATTCCATGGACAACGTAATAGTGTTCCATTTGGGAAACCCAAACTGAGAGATCTCAACCATCAAACTTGTCATGCCTACCTTTGGAAAGTGGTATGAAATGTGATCTTGAAAGGGGGGATATTGGGTATATGGAAAGAGAGTTTACATGTATTGCATTTCATTTGCTAAATATTCCTCTTTTGTCGTAGTGGTGTTTGGATCTTGGATACCCATGAATTAACATAACAATTTCAACATTTGGCCTTAGTTTCTCATTAATCTAGTGAGGCCATTGACTAAAAAATCCAATTTAAAAACATTTGTCTCAAATGGTTGGGAATTTTATGTAGGTTTGTGTTTTTGTTCTCCATGGCATCCATATTGGGAGAATGGATCATGGGACCACTTAAGATCCTAAAAATGGTTAAACACAACTTATCTCAACATGGCCAATGGCTCAAGAGGAGTCTTTATACCCACAAATAGTATATTTTTAGGTCCACACAAAAGGGTAGTTGTAGAGGTATACCAACATAACCAACATGACACACTGATTCTTTTGAGATAGGCCTCCCGTATGTGTGTGTGTGTGTCTATATATATATATATATATATATATTACTTTGGTGAGAGTATTACTTCCTACTGAATATTACTATTGTGAGAAAATTTCCAATTTCCTTTTAGATGCAAAGATGTAGGAGTTTCATTGGTTGACTATAGAAGCTAAGGTTTGCAAGACCCTAAGGATATAGGAATTTCAAGTGCAATAACTATCTAACATACTGAAGGGTTTCCAAAAATGGTACTTGGTCGAATGCTTTACAACACCAACTAAGGAATATATACCATACCCATAACCTTACAACCCAATACAATGGTACATGAGAGTGATCTCACCGGTTCTTCTCTTGGTCTACTATAGAAACGTGATGGTTGTTTATTTATGAAAGGATGGTTTGAAGTCTTCCTAAAGGGATTCTAATATAATTGAGGGTAAATGGAAGACAATTTTGTATACAAGTTCTCAAAGGGGTGCTAACAAAGGTTACAAGGGTGTTCAACTAGGTGAAATTGCTTGTTTTTTTTGCATGTATTCTTGATTATCTATAGTTTTACCTACCAAAAGATAGATATCGGTGTTATTTAAAGACACCAAAACACATATATAACCTCAATTTGTTTTTTCTAAAATATGGAGGTGTGTTTTCTTAGTAAAGAGTTGTGATACACTTGTAGTGTTACTTAATCTGTAAAATTTGATCAGAAACTAGGTATACAAAGATTATATTGTAGAATCAAATCCAATAGACAATTAAAATCTTCTAATGAAAAATATCCCCTTATCTTATAACAATCAAATATATTAAAAAAAATTTCACTCGCCTTTTAAGGTGAGACGGCCTTTCAATTAAAAAGAGCTCCAAATACAACAATATTGGACAAAACATTCCTTAGCCTCCTAACTCTTTAAATAGATTCTCAACAACATATCCCTAACTACTTGGTGTCTTGTCATTAAAGGGTACTAACTACCTATTTGTAAAGAGGACACTTTTACATTAAAATAACTATCCACTACTACTTGAGGGGTCTTTATTCAAGGAAGATGATCACATGCATTAATTGGCTAACTCTGAGATATGCTAAAGTAGGGAGGTTAATTAATACATCTTTGTGTACATCTTCTACTTAAGAAAGCATCTTGTAAGGGATAATTAATGGATTCCACTAGCAAATATTAATTTTATCTTTACATTATTTCTTCTCTTCCTTTGAAAAATAAGAATGTTCTTAAAGCGTATTAATGAACCATACTTGAATTCTAATTCCTCTTACTTGCCTTCTTCTATGGGTTCTTACTATCATAATGCATGGAATCATCCTCCCCATCACTTTTGTAAATGTACAAAAACTTCTTCGTTGAATTAATGCAAATATCTTCATTAAAATCACAAGCCTCATGGATTTCTTTATTAATCAAATATTCTTCATTGTTAGACACGAACTTGCAATAGTAACCTATAACATTTGATAGTTTAAGGTTGTTGCAAACATAAAATAATAAATATCTAATAGTTTACAACAGTCATTAAATAAATATTGTTTATAAATTATGAGGAGATGTGACTCCTCAATAAATGTGCTCAAGCTATATTTAAGCGGGGCATTCATTGTAATGTACATTATCTATTATTCAATCTATTTTTTTATTACTTATCAGAATGTGGGCTATTGATTACTTGTGGGAATTTTAGATTTATTACGGCCGTTAAGAATTTTTTTATGCTACATTGGTATCAGAGCGAATCCAATTATGGCTTGTGGCCAAAATTGTCAAGGTTTCTTTGAATTAGGTCGTTGACCTTACTCAAAAGAAAGAGAGAAATATAAAAATAAAGATAAAAGAAAAAGTAAAAGAAAAAAAAATAAAGAAACCGCACATGGTTTCTTTTCCAACAACAAAGAACACGTAAATTAATAAATTCAATATTACACAATAATATTCATATTATGAATATTGAATTTTTTAAATTCTTTTTTTTTCGAAACTTCTTATATATTAATTTATAATAATAACATTTATTATTATAAAACTAGTCAATCCCAAATCTGTAAAATATTGTTATTAATTATAATAACATATATTATTATTATAGATATAGTTATTAATTTTAATAGTTATTGGGAAACAAAAAAAAGGAAAAAGAAATCAAAAGGGATAAATAAATATTATTATAATTATTATTTTGGAAAAATAAAGAAGAGAGGAAATACCAAAAAGGGAAAAGTCGAATTTTCTTTCCAAGAACCAGATCGGGGATTATTACACTTTTGTACCTACTTATTGTCGAATAAAAGAAGGAAAATTGAAGTGAAGTCATAATCGCAACTATGGAAAACACATATTCAGTAAATAAGTTACAGTTACAAGTAGCATCGGAAGAGTGAGAGGAATATAAGGTGACCAATAAATGTCTACAAGTTGAGGTTAAGACACATGATTTGTTAAAATCAATATGAAACGATGAAAATTGTTGCTTAAAAGATCAAAATTGATAGTTGTAACTAACCAAAAGAGATAATGAGAAAATGTTGTCTAATAAGGATAAATAAATATTTGTTTAAAAGTTTACAATCAAAACCTAGAAGACTAGATCAGAAATTCAAAAAATGATGACAAATCACCATATGGAAGTGATAACAATTTGGAAGAAGAAATAATGCATCTAAACAAACTCATCATGGACAAAGATACTAAATTGGACCAAATCCACATAACATTAGAAAGTCAAGAGGCATAGATAGGTCGACTTCCGCAACATATAAGTGAACTCCAACAAAAAGAGATTGACTTTCCCGGAGTTCTGCCCAACCAAAAACCTCGATTTTTGTCTCTAAACTTTGATTTTGAGGAGGAGAGTAAGCCTATGTTGGGCTCACTCAAAAATTCCACTTCTGTGAAAAGCCCTAATTTCTCGATGTAGTGGTAGGTCAAAAACTAAAAGTGCTCAAAATCAGATTATGCTTCGACGAAAAGATGTGCCCTTCAATGGAGAGTCGACCTAGCCTCCTTTTGCTGATGGATTGTGGAGAGAGACCCAAAAAGTAAGAATCCCTAGATTCTATAGGTGCATAGTATCTTCTTCTCAGGTTAGCTCTGATACCATTTTATATTTTTATCAATTAGATAGTATTATCTTAGGATCTTATCTGAGAGAATAACATGCACAACAATCAATCACAAGAGACAATAGACACAAATATTTTCCTCAGGGAAACCATAAAGGAGAAAACCCTGCAACTTCCTCAAAGATAGAATGAGCACCAATGGCAGCAGTAAAACCCAAAGACAAAAATATGATCTCCAACAATTGTTCTCTCTCACTTGAGAGAGCTTCTTCTCTCTCACCTATGCACTATAGTTGTGTGTGTTTGTGTCAAATAGAAAGGCTCACTCTCTATTTATACTAATTTTCGATTTGACAATTACTTACCAGGTTTGAATTCTCTAGAAGACTCTAATAACCCTAGTGCCCCAAAACTGTGGGGACTTTTCCCCCCGATCAACTAGGAGGGTTAACCTCTATGACTTTACTTGACTAAATTACATTAATGATTCTCCCAATATGAACATCGAGGACTAATGAAATACAATATATGAAATATACAAGTGAATACATTCTGAAGTTACAAATACATCAACAAAAATCAATAGTAATAACTAATAGGGAATCTTCTTTGATTTTTGTTTGATGCACACCTTTGTCTTACAGTTGAGCAAGAGTCTCAAGTAAAATATATTTAAGACACTTGCTTAAAGACGATATTTAAGGCAATACACAATTTTCTTTTTGTCTTAAGTTGTGACAATTTACAAAAGTATTATCTCAAATATTGTCTTAATACTCCCTTGTATGTAGTAGTGGTTTAAAAAAATCTTTCATTCACTAGATTCGAATTCACTAACAACCCAATATGAATTATTCACGTTAATCCTCAAGTAGAAAAATTTAGGATTCCGTTCCAGTGGTTCTTCAACAGTAATAGAAGAATAAAAATCAACAATAATAACTGATAGGGGATCTTCTTTGATTGTTGTTTGATGCACACCTTTGTCTTACAGTCGAGCAAGAGTCTCAAGTAAAATTTATTTGCTTATGTATATGATACTTCAACAATTTTCCAACACTTTTTGCCATTATTTGTAATGTCCATGTTTTCTATTTAGCGAGCATGATTCAATCCTTCGGGCAATTTATTCTTGATCGCAACCCTCATTATGTCTGGTTGGCATCTCAAACTGAAATGTTTGTTTGGGCTCCAATAGTCTCCATTTGTGGATAGAAAATTCGCTATGGGGTGCTGAGAACCCTAGGATATATGAATACATATACCAAACACCATGTTTCATATTAGGTTCAATAATTAAATCTTCATTAAGTACCATAAGCCTTGGCTAAGCTTTTGATCAACGCAATGACAATTGTTTTTTCTTCCAAACATAGCTTTCTTTCATTAACCCAATCTACCTACATTTGAAAATGCTCACTCTTTGTCGATTGTATACATGCAAACAAAGTGGATCACTTCTCAAACGGTCGAATACTCTTTGCATTTCAAATCCCAAATACATTTATCTATGAACATATGAACAAACCAGGTTCTGCCCTATATGCTTAATAACAAACCTATCCATAACTATTTCCACCACAAACTTGTTTTTGACTCAAAACTTGTGACTTAAATTTAGAAAATTTGGCTCACAAAATAAGAAAGACATATCTCAAAATGCCCTAGACTACTCAATATTTATTTCTTAATATAGTATAACCAAACTACCCATAAGGGTTTGGCCGAACAATATTCATTCCATACCATAAGGAATCAATCTAACCAATATAGGGGTGGCTCATCCCAGGTTCAAATAATCTTTAG
>LPNX010417590.1:0-10257 GCA_001517045.1 Pseudotsuga menziesii | reverse complement strand
TGTGTGTGTGTGTGTGTGTGTGTGTGTGTGTGTGTGTGTATGTATACTACGCTCATTTTTACTTATCCTATCTACTCTAACCTACCAAAGATACACTTTTTCCAAGTAAAATCACATTTCCACTGTAACCATGCATGCATTTTATCTTTGAAACAACATTGGCATACAACAAAAGCTAGGTATTTCCAAGTATGCCTTGATAAATATATACTAAGCTCATTTTTACCTATCTTATCTACTCTAACCTACCAAAGATACCCTTTTCCAAGTAAAATCACATTTCCAATGAAACCGTGCATGCATTTTATCTTTGAAACAACATTGACATACAACAAAAGCTAGGTATTGTCAAGTATGTCTTGTTGAGAAACATTGGATTCTTAGTCATTTGAATAACACTTTGATTTTAACAAATCAATTTTGTTGAATGTTCTTGTTACTCATGTAAATCTTGCAAAAATCTTCTTTGCCAAACTAATTCACATGATGTTGTGGATACTCTACTTCCGATATTGAAAGTGAAGTTATAGGTTTCTTTTTAGTACTCCATACAGATATTGTTGAACCCATGCCGAATGTATAATTTGAAGCAAACTTGTTGTCATTCATACAACCTTCCCATTCTAAATATGTGTAACCAATCAATATGAAACCCTTTGTAGATCTATATACCAAACAATAACCAATTGTACCATGTAGATACCTTAGAATTCTCTTAGCTTCTTTTTAATGCACCTTTCATGGCTCTAATATAAATATTAAAACCATGGTAATTGTAACAGTTATCATTTGGTCTAGTTGTAGTTAGCTATATCGAAATTCCAACCAATTGACGATATAGAGTACTATTACTATATTGTATTCATCATCTTTATACAACTTCAACCTAATTTCCAGAGCAGTTGCGGCTTGCTTGCAAATCATCATGTTAAACTTCTTTAGAATACCCCATGTATACTTGGCCTGTATCATAAAAATTATATCGTGTTTCTACCAAAATTCAATGCTCAAGAAATAATGACCCTCATCAAGATTTGTCATTTCAAATTCAACAATCATATGTGACTCAATTGTCTTAAAAAATTAGGGTTGTTCCTTGAAGTCATCTTTACTTGATGATTCTGCATAACTATGCATTTCATCCACCTCCATTACTTGAGTCATAAGACAAGAAATCATATATTGATGTGATTTCCCGACTCTTCTCTCAAAATTTATACCCAACATGTTATTGTCTAAATGTCCTCTAACTATCCACTTACTAGCTTCCTCTTTCTTTCATTTATCTTAGATCTTATATCTAGATCCATCACCAATGACAGCTTCATCCTTGCTTAATCCAATTTCAACATATTATAGTTAATAAATTCATTGCTCATCAAACACAACATCTTTGCTTATTATAATATACTTCTCTCGGGGATAAGATAACCTATAACTTCCTATTTATGTGTTATTCCCAATGAAAATATTCTTAATACTTTTATCATCAAATTTCTTCCACTTTTCTTTAGGGGCACGTGGATATTAAATGCATCAAAAAATTATCATGTGTGCAACACTAGGTTTTTACCCTGACCATGCTTCATCTAGAGTTAAATTTAAAACTACTCTTGCAAGACACTTATTAGAAGTGTTGATTGTTGTATTAATTGCTTCAACCCAAAATTCATTTTCAAGTCACTTTATTTTTAACATACCTTTTCCCATATCAACAATGTTCCTATTCTCCTTTTTGTGACACCATTTTGTTGAGGAGTATATAAATTAGTAAAGTTTCATTGTATACCATTCATCTTGCAAAAATTCATGAGTTCATTAGATTTATATTCTCCCCTATTATTTAGTCTATGGGTGAGAATCTTCAATTCACTTTGTTTTTTAACCAACTCCTTGAATTGAAAAAAAATATGTAAAAAAATCAAACTTTTCTTACAAAAAATATACCCATGTTTTTATGGAATGATCATCACTAAATGTTAGAAAGTAGCTTTCCTTTCAAAAAGGAAACTATCCATGGGAACACATAGATCAAAATGCACCAATGCAACATGATTCTTGGATTTCTAGTCTCTATTTGTAAAACCCTCCCTATGTTGCTTTCCTAGCATATATCCTTCACAAATCTCAGTATCAACATTAATATAGGTATCCATTCACCATATTGCTCTTCCTCATCAACCCCAAATTCTTGAAATTTAGATCTCCCATTCTCAAATGCCAAAGATAGCTATTCATTACTTATGTGGCCTTTAAACTTAGTGACTCACTTGAGGTAAAATCAAATTTGAAAATCCTATTTGCAATCATTCTCCTCTTGCCACAATTCCATTTTTGTTGTTTTTATCTATGATTAAACATTCTTTGTTATCAAATACTAACTTGTATTTTTGCTCCATCATCTTCCCTACATAATGTATAGGTTCTTTTTCAAAGTTGGTGTCAACAATGTATCATCATTAAACTTATTCTTTCCCTTCAATGATAGGATTTCCATTGTACCTTTCCCTTTAACTTTAGAAGCACTTTCATCTCAAATATTATTTTATCGAAATAATTTCATCTATTTTTGTGAACAACTGCTCTTGATATGTCATTGTGTTGAACATCCCATATCAATATACCATGTCTCACTTTCTTCATTGTGTGCCATCAAATTTGAGATAAACAACCTCTCATTTTTAGTTTCCTCAACAACAACAATGGCACTTTTATTTTCCAACTCATGCATTTTATCTCTGCAATCTTTCTCAAAATGACCAAATCGACCACAATAGTATCATTTTACACCTAATATTTATTAATTTGGACCCATCTCTTCCTCTTATTCCTCCACGATGTCCTTCTTTGTTTCTTCCTTTAAAAAATTAAATTGGACTTCTTCCTTTGAAAACTAACTTGGACTTATGAACACATTTCCTTGGTAATTATTAGAATCATGTAAAACTTGTTGACATCGATTCTGATTCCGATAACTTTGATGTTGTCCTATACTTTTTCTTCTTCCTTTATATCTTGTGGAAAAGGAATGGTCCATTGTCTCATTTGCATTATTTTCTTTAACAATTAGCAAGTCACACCACTCAATTCTTCAACCACTAGCAATTAACCACCCAATTCATTCATTCTCAACTGTTAACAAGTAACCACTCAATCCATCAAATCTTCAAAATGAGCATGAAGTATCTTCATGAATTGGGTCCAAGGAATGCAATCACCATAGGATTGTGTAAACCATTCCAACCATTGATAAACCCCACTTTCAATTTATGTAGGTCATCAACAATTCCATGGACAACGGAATAATGTTCCATTTGGGTATAACCCAAACTGAGATATCTCAACCATCAAACTTATCATGCCTACCTATGGAAAGTGGTATGAAATGTGATATTGAAAGGGGGGACATTGGGTATATGGAAAGAGAGCATACGTGTATTGCATTTCATTTGCTAAATATTCCTCTTTTCTTGTATTGGTGTTTGGATCTTGGATACCCATGAATTAACATAACATTGTCAACATTTGGCCTTGGTTGCTCATTAATCTAGTGAGGCCATTGTCTAAGAACTCCAATTTAGAAACATTTGTCTCAAATGATTGGGAATTTTATGTAGGTTTGTGTTTTTGTTCTCCATGGTATCCATATTGGGAGTATGGATCATGGGACCACTTAAGATCCTAAAAAAATTTAAACACAACTTATTTCAACATGGCCAATGGCTCAAAAGGAGTCTTTATACCCACAAATACTATATTTTTAGGTCCACACAAAAGGGTAGTTGTAGAGGAATACCAACATGACCAACATGACACAATGATGCTTTTGAGATAGGCCTCCCATAATGGTGCCATTGGGACCCATATATGTGTGTGTGCTACTTTGGTGAGAGTATTACTCCCTACTGAATATTACTATTGTCACAAAATTTCCAATTTCCTTTTAGATGCAAAGATGTAGGAATTTCATTGGTTGACTATAGAAGCTAGGGTTTGTAAGGTCCTAAGGATATAGGAATTTCAAGTGCACAATAACCACACAATAACTCTTTGACATACTGAAGGGTTTCTAAAAATGGTACTTGGTCGAATATTTTACAACACCAACTAAGGAAGATATACCATACCCTTAACTTTACAACCCAATACCATGGTACATGAGAGTGATCTCATCGGTTCTTCTCTTGGTCTACTATAGCAACATGATGGTTGTTGATTTATGGAAGGATGGTTCCAGGTCTTCCTAAAGGGATTCTAATACACTTTAGGGTAAATGGAATACAATTGTATATACAAGTTCTCAAAGGGGTGCTAACAAAGGTTACAAGGGTGTTCAACTAGGTGAAACTACTTGTATTTTTTGCATGTATTCTTCATTATCTATAGTTTTACCCACCAAAAGATAGATATCGGTGTTATTTAAAGACATCAAAACACATCTATAACCTCAATTTGTTTTTCTAAAATATGGAGGTGTGTTGTCTTAGGAAAGAGTTGTGATACACTTGCAGTGTTCCTTAATCCGTAAAATTTGATCATAAACTAGGTATCAGAGATTATATTGTAGAAAATAAAATATAAGAGGCCATTGAAATGTTATAATGAAAAATATTCCTTTATCTTATAGCAATCAAAGATATAAAAGAAAAGTTCGATTGCCTTTTAAGGTGAGGAGACCTTTCAATTAAGAATATCTCCAAATACAACAATATTGGACAAAACATTCCTTAGTCTCCTAACTCTTTAAATAGATTCTCAACAACAAATCCCTAACTATTGTTGTCATGTCATTAAAGGGTACTAACTACCTAGAGGGATGCATTTGTATTAAGAAGATCCAAAGTATTCCTAATGGCTCTGGAAAATCCATTTCTTCTCTGAGCATGATCCAAAGCATTCCTAGCATTGTAATGTTTTAAGGGATCCAAAGTATTCCTAAGGTGACTATTGATAGATCTTTCCATTGGTGTTTTTTCGACGATGCATCCCAAGGAGATCTAGTATAGGGGGGCGCAAGAACTATAATTTTTTTTTTGTAAATGATATACGATACAAATATTTAATTGGTCTAGGTCGATATACTAATAACATGGTTGAGTTATAATCTCTTCATATTACATTACTATTGGCTCTGTCGAAGGACGTCACAAGACTTCAAGTTTTTGGTGACTCATTGTTGATCATAAGCTAAATGAAACATCATAGACCACAGAGGAATATTTATCTCAGGATAATATATGAAGAAGTGATCAGAATTATCTATAGATTCCAAGACATATCCTTCCAGCATGTTTTCAGATAAAGGAATCAAATAGCAGATCATTTATCAAAGGATGGTATCATTTTGGGCGAAGGCGAGAGGTAAAAATGGGAACGTTAAAATGACACCATTGTGGAGGATGATCAATGTCCCTTCTCTATCCAGTCTCTGTCTAACTATGCAGCCCCAACATGCTAACACTAACTATGATCTATGGGGCATTATTTTTGTTTATATCCATGATTATCATACTTTGTAGGGACTCTTTTGGGTGCTATAAGCACAGTTTGATAGAATATAGAAAATTGCAATTCTTGTAAGATAGATTCCCTAAAGTTTTATACTCACAGACTAAAATGAAGATATAGTATGAAGACATTATAATTATAAAAAAAAATGATTTGTTTTTATATAAATTACAATATTTTTTCTTTAAAAATATTTTCTATTACATTGATTTTGTAGTTTTTTTTATTTTTGCATCGAGAGAAGCGAGATGCTTTCCAACCCCGTATGGGCGAGATCATGTCACGTTATGCTAGCCGACATAAATAAAAAAATATAAAAAATAAATAAAAATATAAATTACATATCGACTTAAATAAAAATAAAAATAAAAAATAAACTAGCATAAATCCATTTTAAACCTAGATCTACCAAGTACCGAGAGGGATCCAGCTAGTAAAAAAATATACACCTCGAGAAATTGAATCCCTCTCGATACTTAATACATCTTACAATCGTTTCTCGATATAATTTTCTTATAGTTTTTTCCAATCATTCATTTGCTTAAATTTTGTAGCACTCTGAGCATTTGAGTAAAACAACTAACTAAAGCTCAACATATCAAATCCCAACCCGGTTCGGCCTTGGAAATTGACTTGACGGATTTTTTAATTAACTTGTCAGAAATTTACTCCCACATGGAGAAGCGTACAATTATCACAATCCTATTAGTATTAAGAGAGAAGAAATATTGTGTAGTGGGCGGTGAAGAGATTTAGCACGAAAGGAGGTTCAATGTTCCCTCTGCACTTCAGAAAGATACATACTCTGAGATGGTTGCTGCTGAGCTCACAATCCTTTTACCAATTTTACGATTGATTAATATTTACCAATCATTCTTGGTAACAGGAAATGGCCAACCAAATCTATCGTTATACCTTCATTAAAACTTTAATTTAAATACTTGTCTCACGGGGATGTAGCTCAGATGGTAGAGCGCTCGCTTAGCATGCGAGAGGTACGGGGATCGATACCCCGCATCTCCATGGTTGTTTTTAGAATTCTAATATTGTAGTGGTTAAATTGACTTAATTTCGACGATAGAGACCAATCAGATATACATTTATGTTTAGAATTCAAATATTGCAGTGGTTAAATCACGGTTAAATTTAGTGAATCGTTATTTCTTATTGAAATAAAACATTTTAATATTATTTATAAGTTAAATTAATTATTTATAATTAATATTTATATTTATTTTATTGTTTTCATAATAAAAATGCTTTTTTTTATGAATTTATATTCAATATTGAAACATTGATATTTTAAAAAATAATTAAATTTAATGGATTAGTCTTAATTTCAATTTGAAAGGATTGTGTTTAATAAATTTTATATAAAAAGGAAAAAAAATTAAAAACAAAAGTAACCCTTACATCAAATTATTATCTTAGTAAATCTTTTTGTAAATAAATCTATTTAAATGAAAAATACTAAATATATGTCTTATTTTATTCATTTAATATTCTTTAAAAGTAATTGAACTTATATCATTAAAAACATGTATCTATTTTTTTTTAATAAAAAAACTTTCTTGTTTCATTTATTTCTATACATTATATATAAAATTTCAATTTACAATTAGAATGCTTATATTTCTCTAGATTCCAGGACATCTCCTTCCAGCATGTTTTCAGATAAAAAAATCAAGTAGAAATCATTTATCAAAGGATGGTATCATTTTGGACTAAGACGAATGATAAAAATGGAAATGCCAAAATGACACCATTGTGGAGAATAATCCATGTCCCTACCTATCTAACTATGCAGCCCCAGCATGCTAACACTCTATGATTTATGAAGCATTATTTTTTATTTATATCCATGATTATCATATTTTGTAGTGACTTTTTTGGGTGCTATAAGCACAGTTGGCTAGAATATAGAAAACTACAATTCCTGTAAGATAGATTCTTTAAAGTTTCATACTCACTTACTAAGATGAAGATATAATATGAAGACATTGTGATCATATAAAATTTGTTTTTATATAAATTGCCATATTTTTTCTTTAAAAATACTTTTTATTTTGTTGATTTTTATTTATTTTTTGTTTACTGAGAAATGCGAGGTGCTGTCCAATCCAGCATGTGGGAGATCTTGTCACATCAGTTACATTATGCTATCAGACATAAATAAAAAAAATATTTAAAAAAAATGAAAAATATAAATTATATATCGAATTAAATAAAAAAATAAAAAAATTAAACTAGCATAGATCCATTTTAAACCCAAATCTACAAAGTACAGAGAAAGATCCAACTAGTAAAAAAATGTACACATCAAAAAAGTCGATCCCTATGAATACTTGATAAATCAAGATTTAAAATAAATCTTATTAAAATTCTTCACTAGACAATGATACTAAACCTACAATCGTTTCTCGATATAATTTTATTATGGTTTTTTCCAATCATTCATTTACGTAAAATTTGTGGCACTCTGAGCATTTCGAGTAAAACAACTAACTAGAGCATATCAAATCCCAGTCCGGTTTGGCCTTGGAAATTGAATTTGACGGACATTTTAATTAACTTGTCAGAAATTTAGTCCGGTAGCTAATCCCACATGTAGAAGCGGACAACTATTACAATCCTATTAATATAAAGCGAGAAGAGATGATATGTATTGGGCGGTGAAGAGATTTAGTACGAAAGGAGGTTCAATGTTCCCTCTTCACTTCGGAACGATACAAATTCTGAGATGGTTGCTGCTGAGTTCACAATCCTTTTACCAATTTTATCCTTTTTCAGATCATTCGTGTAATATTTACGATTGATTAATATTTTATCCCTTATCAGATCATTCATGCAATATTTACGATTGATTAATATTTTATCCCTTTTCAGATCATTCATGCAATATTTACGATTGATTAATATTTACCAATCAATCTTCGGCGACAACAAATGGCAAACCAAATCTTTCGTTATATATTCATCAAAAATTTAGTTTAAATATTTGTAAAAATCGCAGACAAAAATATGATCTTCAACAGTTGTTCTCTCTCACTTTAGCGAGCTTATTCTCTCTCACCTATGCACTATAGCTGGGTGTGTGTGTGTTTGTGTCAAATAGAGAGGCTCACTCTCTATTTATACTAATTTCCGATTTGACAATTACTTATCAAGTCTGAATTCTTTAGAAGACTCTAATAACCTTAGTGCCCCAAAACTGTGGGGACTTTGCCCCCCAATCAACTAGGAGGATTAACCTCTATGACTTTACATGACTTAATTACATTAATGATTCTCCCGATAGGAACATCGAGGACTAATGAAATACAATATATGAAATATACAAGTGAATACATTCTGAAGTTACAAATACATCAACAAAAATCAATAGTAATAACTAATAGGGAATCTTCTTTGATTTTTGTTTGATGAACACCTTTGTCTTACGGTTGAGCAAGAGTCTCAAGTAAAATATATTTAAGACACTCGCTTAAAGACGATATTTAAGGCAATACACAATTTTCTTTTTATCTTAAGCTGTGACAATTTACAAAAGTATTGTCTCAAATACTGTCTTAATACTCCCTTGTATGTAGTAGTGGTTTAAAAAAAAATTTCATTCACTAGATTCGAATTCACTAACAACCCAAAATGAATTCTTCACGTTAATCCTCAAGTAGAAAGATTTAGGATTTCGTTCCAGTGGTTCTTCAACAGTAATAGAAGAACAAAAATCAACAATAATAACTAATAGGGGATCTTCTTTGATTGTTGTTTGATGCACACCTTTGTCTTACAGTCAAGCAAGAGTCTCAAGTAAAATTTATTTGCTTATGTATATGATACTTCAACAATTTCCAAACACTTTTTGCCATTATTTGTAATGTCCATGTTTTCTATTTAGCGAGCATGATTCAATAATTCAAGCAATTTATTCTTGATCGCAACCCTCATTATGTTTGGTTGGCATCTCAAACTGAAATGTTTGTTTGGGCTCCAGTAGTCTCCATTTGCGGATAGAAAATTCCCTACGGGGTGCTGAGAACCCCAAGATATATGAATACATATACCAAACACCATGTTTCATATTAGGTTCAATAATTAAATCTTCATTAAGTACCATAAGCCTTGGCTAAGCTTTTGATCAATGCAGTGACAATTGTTTTTTCTTCCAAACATAGTTTTCTTTCATTAACCCAATCTACCTACATTTGAAAATGCTCACTCTTTGTCGATTGTATACATGCAAACAAAGTGGATCACTTCTCAAATGGTTGAATACTCTTTGCATTGCAAATCCCAAATGCATTTATCTATGAACATATGAACAAACCAGGTTCTACTCTATATGCTTAATAACAAACCTATCCATAACTATTTCCACCACAAACCTGTTTTTGACTCAAAACTTGTGACTTAAATTTAGAAAATTTGGCTCACAGAATAAGAAAGACATATCTCAAAATGCCCTAGACTACTCAATATTTATTTCTTAATATAATATAAGCAAACTACCCATAAGGGTTTGGCCGAACAATATTCATTCCATACCATAAGGTATCTATCTAACCAATATAGGGGTGGCTCATCCCAGGTTCAAATAATCTTTAGCTTAGGAATTGTGCTTGCGGGGTTTGGTGTAGAGCCCCTCCCAGGTCTCTCTTATGATTTATTTACAGTCAAGAATTTAACTATATATATATATACATATACAGTTTTGATAATCAAAATGCTGTTTGATCTATTCTAACAATT
>LPNX010417584.1:22070-36540 GCA_001517045.1 Pseudotsuga menziesii | reverse complement strand
AATCAATGAGTAATTAATATTTCCAACACCACCCCTTAATTATAAGTAGATGGAGATCTTAAAACAATATATTATAAAATGTTTCAGAGCTTAAACTTGCTCTATTCATGACAAAATTCACTATGCATAACTTGTAATTCCAAGATAACTTCACAGATACTAGAATGTATATTTTTTCAATTTTTTGTAAATATGTCTACAAGTTTCTCTTCATACCTGCAAAATTCTATTAAAAAATATTTGTTGTTCAGCAATTCTCTTCTGAAATAAAATCTTATGTCGATGTGCTTGGTTCTCTTATGAAAAAAATGGTTATTAGACAATGAAATGGTTGAACCGTTGTCGTAGAAAATGGTTGTTGGTTCTTGTTGGTTCTGCAATAGTTCTTTTAAAATTATTCGTATCCAAATGTTAATGTATTTGTAACTTCGGAATGTATTCACTTGTATATTTATTATTGTATTTCATTGTACCCTGACAGAGATATTTATTCCTCCAATCGGGAGAGTCATTAATATAATTTAGTAATGTAAAGTCATTGAGGTTAACCCTCCATTGTAAGTTAGGGAATTAGTCCCCACAGTTGAGTGGTATTAGGGTTATTAGACTCTCCTAGTGAGGCTGACCCTGTAAGAGTAAAATTCAAGTGGAAAACAAGTATAAATAAAGAGTGAGACTCTTTATTTTTAACAAACACCCACTCAACTATAGCGCATGAGTGAGAGAGGAGGATATCGCACAAGTGAGAGAGAGAACAACTGTTGGAGATCATCCTTGTGTTTTTGGGTTTTACTTTTACTATTAGTGCTCACTCTATCTATGAGGAAGTTGTAGGGTTTTATCCTTTATGGTTTCCCTGAGGAAAACTCTTTGTGTCTCTTGTCTCTTTTAATTATTGGTGTGCATGTTATTCTCTCAAATAAGATCCTATATCATATTGATTAAATGATAAAAAATCTAACATGGTATCAGAGATAACCTAAGAAGAAGACACTGTGCAACTGTAGAAGCTAGGGCTACTTACTTTTTGGGTCTCTCTCCACAGATCATCAGCAAAAGGAGGCTAGGCTAACTCTCCATTGAAGGGTGCATCTTTTTGTTGAAGTAGAATATGATTCCGAGCATTTTCAGTTTTTGACCTATCACTAGTGTGGGAAATTATGGATTCTCACATAAGAGTAATTTTTGAGTGAGCCCAGCATAGGATTTCTCTCCTCATCAAAATCAAAGTTTAGAGACCAGGATCTAATTTTTTTGTTGGGTATAACTCCAGGAAATTCAAACCCTAATTTGACCATGGACCAAAAAATCAGCACTGCAAAAGATCAACTCTAGATCCAGTTCAAGCATCTCAAATTGGTAAGATCTAAATTCTTTATATTTCCATTTGAGGTTCTCATTAAAGATGTCTCATCACACCAAAATTGATGAAAATATTGAAGGAGATGATAACTTTCGAGGATGTAAGTATAGGATTTCACTTGTTCTTGAAGAGAATGAATTGGACACCTACATAAGTGGAGAGGTTCCAGTTCCAGAGGGAGATGAGGCTAAGGCCTTACATAAGAAGAACTTGGTCAAGACCAAGAGGATCATTGCTGATTCTATCAAGGATCACCTTATACCACATGTGTCTTCCCTAAAGACACCTAAAGAGATGTTTGATTCCTTGACCAAGATATTTGAAGGGAAGAATATAAATCGGAAGATGAATTTGAGAAATCAGTTGAAGAATGTAAACATCTGTTGATATATTTGTAACTTCGAAATGTATTCACTTGTATTTCTTATCTATTGCAACCCGATGTTCATTCCGGGATGTATTGTAATGTACTTGAGTCATATCATACCTCGATGTTTATTCTGGGATGTTTCTATAATGAGAAAGTCATATCAAGTCATTATGGGTAACCCTCCTATTGGTCAAGGGTCAAAGTCCCCACAGTTATGGGGCCCTTGGGTTATTAGACTATCCTAGTGAAGTCGACCCTAGGTGAGTCATTTTAAGTCGGGCCAATAGTCCCCACCATTGTGTTACCCTCCTATTGGTCAGAGGAGGCAAAGTCCCCACAAGTGGTGGGGCACTAGGGTTATTAGACACTCCTAGAGATGTCGGCTCTAATAAGTAATTGTTAAGTGAGGCCGACATGTTGGAGTGGGTTCCAAGTGAACGGAAGAATATAAATAGAGAGTGAGAGCCTCTCTATTTATCATACTCATACACACACACTCACTCATTGGGGCACATGAGTGAGAGAGGAGAAGCTCTCTCAGTGTGAGAGAGAGAGATTGCTGCTGTCGGGAGATCATCTTACTTTTTTTTCAGTTTTACCTTTGGTACTGATTCTATATTTGAGGAAGTTGTGGGGTTTTCTCCTTTATGGTTTCCCTGAGGAAAATTCTTTGTGTCTCTTGTCTCCTGTGTTGTGCTTATGTTTCATTGCTGTGCTTGTTATTCTCTCAATTAAAAGATCCTAAGATCATAATGCTAGCTTGAATGATAAAAATCTAACATGTAATCATAGCTAACCTGAGAAGAAGACATTGTGCAGCTGCATAAGCTAGGGATTATTAATTTTTGGGTCTCTCTCCACAATCCATCAGCAAAAGTATGCTAGGCTGACTCTCCATTGAAGGACACATCTTTTTGTCGAAGCGGAATTCGATTCCGAGCATTTTCAGTTTTCGATGCGGAATTTAGGGCTTTCTACAGAAGAGGAATTTTTGACTGATCCCAGCATAGTATTTTTCTCCTCATCAAAATCAAAGTTTAGAGATCTAGATCAATAAATTTGGTTGGGTAAAACTTCAGGAAAGTCAAACCCTAGTTTGACCCCAAGCTAGAAAAACCCTAAATACTAAAACTGCTAAGTTTTGGTACATTTGCTATATCCTACGATTGGCGAAGGTTCAAGAGCTGAAAATTTTAAGGGCCGTAGATAACACCCTGATGAACATTGTGTCCAAAAATCAGCTTCATATGTGCTATATTATGGGATATATGATCCCTCCAGGTTAGGGTTCCCACCTCTTCCATAATTCATCCCTAAACATGACACCTAGGGAGAATTGAAATATCTTGGGATACAGAGGTACAAATGGAATTCCTAAAGATGTTCCAGAAATTTCACGGATTCTAATTTCTGTGTTCCAAATTTTAGACTCAGAATATGAACAATTGAGACGTGGAAATCCATACAACTTCGTTGTTATGAAGAGTCCTGTAACAGGTCACCTTGGGAAAAGGATCATAAATACCAATTGGTGAAACCAATTATGATGGAAAATATGGTGTTGGATCAGTGAAATGTGAGGTTAAATCTGTAAAAAATTTCAGACATAGAGGAGTAGTAATTTTGGATATAGCACAAAAACAGTGACAGGAATTTCTGAAGAAGAAATTGGAAAACTAGGGCTTCCTGTTCCAGGAGCTTCCCTCCACTGTTTTCAGAAAAAGAGTACATTGGACAGCTCCATTTGAAGAGATCTATCTGTCTATCCAATCAGATCTGAAAGATTCCAAGTTTTGAAAATTAGGATTTCTGTGACAAACCCTAGATCAGCGAGTTCCGGAACCAGGACAGACACCTCAAATCGGTAAGATCTAATCTATTGCTATTTTCATTTGAGGTTCTCATTTCAAAGTGATATATCACATCAGATTAATGATAAGCTTGGTGAAGTTGACAAATTCCATGCATGAAAGTATATGATCTCTCTGAAGAAAATGAATTGGACACCTACATGAGTAGAGAGGTTCC
The DNA here is from genome assembly GCA_001517045.1 of Pseudotsuga menziesii. Taxonomy (NCBI): domain Eukaryota; kingdom Viridiplantae; phylum Streptophyta; class Pinopsida; order Pinales; family Pinaceae; genus Pseudotsuga; species Pseudotsuga menziesii. Next base: position 32,779 of record LPNX010417584.1, on the reverse strand, counting down.
AGTTCCAGAGGGAGATGAGGCTAGAAGCCTTACACAAGAAGAACTTGGTCAAGGCCAAGAAGATCATTGATGATTCAGTCACGAATCAACTTGTACTACAAGTGTCTTCCTTAAAGACACCAAAGATATTTGATTCCTTGACCAAGATATTTGAAGGGAACAACATAGATCAGAATATGACCTTAAGAAATCAATTGAAGAATGTGAAGATCCAGAATGTAGAGACCATACAATCATACTTGACTAGGGTCTCTCAAATCAAAGAACAACTTGAAGTGATAAAAAAAGACGTGAAGAATGCAGAAGTGGTGATGGCCACCTTGAATGGCCTCCCAGGATCATGGGATTCATTCATGCAAGGAATGTATGCCAGAAGGAAGTGATTACTTTTAGCAGACTTTGGGAAGAAGAGGAAGCTCGACTCATAAGAAGAGAAGAGAAGATGGAAGCAACTGAAGATAAAGCTCTCACCTTCCAAAGAAGATACCACAAGTGATGAGGAATATGAAGAACTCAACTCTTGAAGCACCTCTTATCCTCCTTAGCATTTGGATAAGAAATTATGCTATCATGAATGAAGAAGACGATGAAGCTGAAGGCTCAAGAAGGAGTCTACCCACGAAACAAATAAAGATAAGTATTCAATTGTCATTTCATAATATTGTTTTGTTATGCATTTGTTTATATTCAGTTGATGCATTATGCATGATAGGATGTTTGCATTAATGACAGTATACTACTAATATACATGTGATGGGTAAGTAGCTCATGGTGCTATACAACTCTCCATTGCTACTTATCTAGAATGAAACATCTTTGCTGACATATTAGATTAGTGCACAATCTCAATGTTGTCCTGGTAGAGATGGAAGGGATCTAGAAAGTTTCTGTGAGATATGGATGGATGTTGTATTGGCTAAAATAGTTGCATGATCATATAGTTATGCATAAGAATTTTTCATTTTGAATATACCTTATGAAATGTTTCTAACCATACAACTGCATTTGACTTATAGGAAAGATCGCATACCTAATCACCTACAATAAAAGAAGGATGAGACATGTTCCAAAGAACAAGTGACGGCAGTTCAAGATGAAAAATAATATGACGAATACAGCGACATCATTGATGCAGAACCTTCAAGCTATGAAGAAGTAACCAAGAAGAAAGGGAAGACCAGTTCAAGAAGAATGATGTCTATGATGCAGTATTGACACATGAAGAGAAGTTCGTAGTTCCATCATGAAGTAGATGGAAACATCATGGGATACAAAGAAAGATTCGTAGCATGAGTCTTCTCACAAAAAGAAGGCCTAGAATACGAAGAGACATTTGCAGCCAATAAGAGTTGAAACACATACATGATGAGCTTGATGAAGATTTGAACCTTTTCTACAAGGTTGATAGAGGATGACAAGCTCATAGATGGGTGCAAGATGAACTTTTGAAAAATTCAAGATAGAGGATCTTGATATCCAATGATCCTAGATGGATACTACTTGTCACTCCAGTACAAGATGTTTCAGTGCATAGAGTACAGAAGACAGAGGGAGTATGATTCTCCGCTTCAGAGGGAGTGACTGCAAAAGATCTAAGGTTCGACATGGTATGACATGATGGATAGATTACTGATGACTCTAGTCTTTACCAAGAGTAAAGCAGATTCCAACCTTTACTACAAGGTTAAGGATGGAAACCCAGTGATGCTTCTACTGTATGTAGATGATCTATTTGTGATAGGTACGGATGGGTTGATTGCTGGTACGAAGAGAAAGCTTGCTGCTGAGTTCAAAATGAAGGACTTGGGGATGATGCATTACTTTCTAGGTATGGAGGTGTGTCAGAGTATAGATGGAATCTTCCTTGGACAAGGGAAGTATGCAATAGAGATCCTAAAGAGGCTTGGGATGATGGACTGCAAGACTATGGACACACCTATGGCATCGAACCTGAAGCTATTGAACGATGCTTCATCAGAGACGGTTGATGCTATGATGTATCATCAGATGATTGGGTCATTGATGTACCTGATGAACACAAGACCAAATATTTGCTTTGCTGTGAACACCTTGAGCTAGTTCTTGATAGATCCGAGACATGTTCACTTGATTGTTGCAAAGCATATTTTGAGGTACCTGAAGGGTACAATTGATTATGAGCTCAAGTATGATATGAATCAGAAGATTAACCTGGAGGGTTATGTTGATTCAGATTGGGCAGGCAGTGCCATCAATAGGAAGAACACTTCAGGGTGTTACTTCAATATGGGATCAGGTGTGATCTCTTGGTTTATTAGGAAGCAATCCTGTGTGGAACTAAGTACAACTGAAGCAGAGTATGTCATAGTTTGTTCAACTAGTTGTGAGGTAGTATGGTTGTGGAAGCTACTATCTGATTTATTTGATCTCCAATTGGATGCTACTTGTATACATTGTGACAACCAGAGTTGCATGAAGTTGTCAGAGAATCCAGTGTTCCATGACAAGTCAAAGCATATCGAGATCAAGTATCACTATATCAAGGATATGGTGCAGAAGGGAGCAATGAAGCTCTAGTATGTTGAGATGGAGGAACAGATAGTTGATGTATTGATGAAGCCATTGGCTAGAGTGAAGTTTGAGTACTTCAAGGAGAAGCTTGGTGTTCTCTAGATCGAGGTTTCCTCCAAGGAAAAGTGATGAGTCCCATAGCTATTCTGACATGGTGAGAGGATTGGTTCCTTCCATGGTCAGATGTAAGGGCTGAGCCATTATGTCATGGTGAGAGGATTGGTTCCTTCCATGAAAGATATGAGTGTTGAGATCCATAGCCATTCTGACGAGTAGGTCAGATGTAAGGGTTGAGCCATTTTGTCATGGTGAGAGAATTGGTTCCTTCCATGACAGATATGAGTGCTAAGCCATTCTGATATGACTGTAGGATTGGTTCCTACATGATCAGATATAAGGGCTATTTCCATTCTTGGAATGGAGCTGCCTGGTGAGGTACCAGGAAAAATCAGTCTAGGGCTGAGGGTCGTTCTAATATGACCGTGAGATGTTCTCTCACATGATAAGATATGAGTGCATGGCCACTCTGATGTGATAGAGGGATGTGTTCCCACTTGATCAGATGTAAGGGCTGAAGCCATTCTGTCATGGTTAAAGGATTAGGTTCCTCCCATGTTAGATATGAGTGCTAAGCCATTCTGATTTAGTGTCAGATATAAGGGATACCACCATTCTTTGAATGGAGATACCTGGTGAGGTACCAGGGATCCTTAGTCTAGGACTGAGAGCCATTATGATGTGACTGAGGGATGTGTTCCCACATGATCAGATGTAAGTGCAGTGGCCTTTCCACAAATGATAGTAGTTTGGGTTCCTATCATGCTGGTGGTTGTAAGTGCTGATCCTTTTCACATATGATAGTAGTTTGAGTTCCTATCATGCTGGTGATTGTAAGTGTTGTGCCTTTTCATATATGGTAGTAGTTTGAGTTCCTACCATGCTGGTGATTGTAAGTGCTGAGCCTTTCCACAGATGGTAGTAGTTTGAGTTCCTACCATGCTGGTGGATGTGAGTGTTGTGCCTTTCCATAGATGATAGTAGTTTGGGTTCCTATCATGTTGGTGGTTGTAAGTGATGAGCCATTTCATAGATGATATTAGTTTGAGTTGCTATCATGCTGGTGAATGTGAGTGCTGGGCCTTTCTGATATGATTATAGGATTGGTTCCTACATGATCAGATGTGAGTGCTGGGCATGCCTTTCTGACGAGTAGGTTAGATGTAAGTGCTGGGCAGGCCATTTTGACTTAGTGTCAGATATAAGCACTGAAGAAGACCTACATGGAGGCTAGGCCTACAACCAACATGAAAAAGGGATGGCTCTGTAGAACTTCCTGTGACGAGAAGAATCATGAGATAGCACCCATGGTACTGATCCAGATCGAGTGAGGATCTAGATCTAGTGATGATGATTCAGCAGTGATGATACAGATCGAGTGATGATCTAGATCCAGAGATGATGCTCTAGAGATGATCCAGATCAAGTGATGATCCAAGATCCAGTGATGGTGATCCAGATCGAGTGATGATCCAGATCCAGTGATGGTGATCCAAATCCAATGATGATCTAGATCCAGTGATGATGTCCAGTGATGATCCAGATCAGGTGATGATCCAGATCCAGTGATGATGATCCAGATCCAGTGATGATCAAGATCCAGTGATAGTGATCCAGATTGAGTGATGATCCAGATCCAGTGATGATGATCCAGATCCAGTGATGGTGATCCAGATCGAGTGATGATGATCCAGATCGAGTGATGATCCAGATCAAGATGAAAATGACTTGAAGATGAAGATGACAAGAAATCAATGATGATCCAGATGATACATAGAAGAAGACTTGTGCTGATAAATTATGTCAAGAGAATACCTTCCTACTTAAGAGGGAGTGTTGATGTATTTGTAACTTCAGAATGTATTCACTTGTATTTCTTATCTATTGTAACCCGATGTTCATTCCAGGATGTATTGTAATGTACTTGAGTCATGTCATACCTTGATGTTTATTCCAGGAAACTTCTATAATGATAAATTCATGTCAAGTCATTGTGGGTAACCCTCCTTTTAGTCAAGGGTTAAAGTCCCCACAGTTATGGGGCCCCTGGGTTATTATAGTATCCTATTGAAGTCGACCCTAGGTGAGTCATTGTAAGTCGGGGAAATATTCCCCACCATTGTGTTACCCTCCTATTGGTCAGAGGATGCAAAGTCCCCACAAGTGGTGGGGCACTAGGGTTATTAGACACTCTTAGAGATGTCGGCTCTAGTAAGTAATTGTTAAGTGAGGCTGACATGTTGGAGTGGGTTCCAAGTGAACGGAAGAATATAAATATAGAGTGAGAGCCTCTCTATTTATCATACTCATAGAAACACACTCAATCATTGGGGCACATGAGTGAGAGAGGAGAACCTCTCTCAGTGTGAGAGAGAGAGACTGCTACTGTCGAGAGATCATCTTACTGTTTTCCAGTTTTACCTTTGGTGTTGATTCTATCTCTGAGGAAGTTGTGGGGTTTTCTCCTTTATGGTTTCCCCAAGGAAAATTCTTTGTGTCTCTTGTCTCCTATGTTGTGCTTGTTATTCTCTCAGTTAAAAGATCCTAAGATCGTAATGCTAGCTTGAATGATAAAAATCTAACAAGATCCAGAATGTAGAGACCATACAGTCATACTTTACAAAGGTCTCTCAAACAAAAGAACAACTTGAAGTTGTGTAAGAAGAAGTAGAGAATTGATAAATTGTGATGACTGCCCTGAATGGTCTCCCTAGGTCATGGGACTCCTTCATTCAAGGGATTTGTGCTAGAAGAAAGTTAATCACTTTCAGTAGACTTTGGGAGGAATGCTCACAAGAAGAAGCTCGAATAGTAGCTCGAGAAGAAAATATGGGAAATGAAGATCAAGTTCTCACAGCACATACCAAGAAAATCAGAAGGGACCACTATCATCCCAAGAGAGACCAGAATAAACCTAGAAGAGATCTATCTAGTATCATATGTTATACATGTGATGAGAAAAAACACATCGCCAGAAACTGTCCCAGAAACAAAGGTGGCTCTTAAAAGAAGAACAACAACAAAAGAAGACATCATTCTCACACTACAAAGGATGGTGAACCTCCAAGAAAGAGAGTCAAAGAAGAAAGTAAAGATTCTTCAAGTGATGACGAATATGTTTTGATTTTTGCCCTCACAGGAACTGTTACACATGGAAGCAATGATTGGCTCATAGATAGTAGGGTTTCCAAACATATTACGGGATTTAAAGAATCCTTTGTAAAACTATCCGGACATGAGTCACCCCACAAAGTGAGACTTGGGGATGACTACCAGTATCCCATAAAAGGTAGTGTTGATGCTTCCTATAAGCTAGACTCTGGGAAATCTATGAAGATGAAGGATGTATTGTTCATACCAGGACTAACGAAGAATCTTCTCTCCATATCTGCATTGGATGCAAAAGGTATGAGGGTTGCATTTGTACATGGCGAAGTCCTTATGTGGCCAAAGGGAAAGACTATAGATGATTCAGTAGTGATTTTGGAGCAAGAGGGAGGCTTATACAAATTAAAGGGCCAACTAGAACAATCTTTGGTCCATGAATCAATAGATCCAAGAGAACTTTGGCATAGAAGGCTTGCACATGTGCACTATAGGGCACTACCACTTGCAAGCAAATTTGTTGAAGGTCTTCCAAAAATAAAGGAAATGTTTTTGAAGGTACTCCAAAAATATAGGCAAAGCATGAAGGTGTTTGCAAAGGATGTACGAAAGGAAATAACACAAAGAAGAAATTTCCAAGTAGCAAGATCAAGTCAAAAGGAATCTTGGAAATCATCCACTCCAATGTATGCAGTCCGATGTCATCTAGTTCATTGAGTGGGTATGTATATTATGTTTCTTTCATTGATGATTTTTCTAGAAAGAAATGGAATATTTCTTGAGAAGAAAGGATGAAGTATTCAGTAAGTTCAAGGAATTCAAAGCCTCGATTGAGAACCACACAGAGAATAAAATCAATACCTTTCGATCAGACAATGTCAAAGAATTCACATGAGACGAATTCAAGGAATTATGCAGAGAGTCAGGGATTAAGAGGGAGTTGAACACTCCATATAATCCACAACAGAATGGGGTTGTAGAAAGGAAGAATATAACGATTATGGAAGTACCAATGGCAACGCTTCATGATCAAGATCTCCCTATGCATATATGCGAAGAAGCTGCTAGGACAATTGTGTATGTACAGAACCATACTCCGCATAGAGTACTTGAGAAAAATACACTAGAAGAAGTAACCAGAAGTTAGTCCTCTCAGAATATTTGGTTGTTTGGTGTACATACACATTCCAAAAGCAAAGACGATGAAGTTAGATCCTTCATGAAAGAAGGGTGTATTTGTGGGATATAGTGAAAGCTCAAAGGCTTACATAATATATTTCCCAAGATTCAAGAAGATCAACATTAGCACTGACGTGATATTTGATGAAGACTCAGCTTACAAAAAATCTAGAAAAAGACCTATTGTAGAACTTGAAGAAACATAAGTACTCAGGATCCAAGATACAACAATGAATGAATCAACTCCAGAAGAAGATTGAGAAATGGAAGAACCTAAAGAACCTGTAGATCCACCCCAAGAGAAGAATCCTTACAAGAGGAAACCAGCATGGGTACGAGAGGCTATCCAAGGTGCAGAGAGATATGGAGCTCCAAAATAAATCCACAGAGAAAGGAAGAGAACTAGATTTTACTTCAGTTATGTATCCATACTATGTGACATCATTGATAAAGACCTTCCAACTATGAAGAAGTGACATAAAAGAAAGAATGGAAGGATGCTATGATTGAGGAGTAGATCATGAAGAATGATGTCTAGGATGTGGTCTCAAGACCAAAAGAGAAGTTTGTTGTGACTTCCAAGTGTATCTACAATATCAAGCATGCTGTAGATGGAAATATAGAGAAATATAAAGTGAGATTTGTGGCACGTGGCTTCCCCCAGAAGGAAGGGATAGATTATGAAGAAAATTTTGCACCTATAGCCAGATACACTTCCATTAGATCAGTACTTGCTCTAGCTGCAGTGATGAAATGGAAGATACACCAGATGGATGTCAAGACCACGTTCTTCAATGGTATAGTGGAAGAGGAAGTGTATGTGGAGTAGCCACTCGGATTTGAGACACATGATAGGGAGAATCATGTGTGAAAATTGAAGAAGGCCCTGCACGATTTGAAACAGGCACCCATGACATGGTACGACAGGATCAACAACTTCCTGACTAGTTTGGGATTTACCAAGAGTAAAACAGATTCCAACATTTACTACAAGGTTGAGGAAGGGAACCCAGTGATACTCCTACTATATGTAGATGACCTTTTTGTGATAGGTGAGGATGGGTTGATTGTTGACACAAAGAGGAAGCTTGTTACTGAGTTCGAGATGAAGGACTTTGGTATGATGCACTATTTTCTAGGCATGGAGATGTGGAAAAATGTGGATGGCATCTCCCTTGGATAAGGGAAGCATGTAGTGGAGATTGTGAATAGGTTCGGGATGATGGACTGCAAGGACATGGCCACACCTATGGCATCAAACCTGAAGCTATTGAGTGATGATTCATTAGAGTCGGTTGATGCCACGATGTATCATAAGATGATTGGGTCATTGATGTACCCAATGAACACAAGACTAGATATTTGATTTTGTGTGAACACATTGAAACAGTTCCTGACAGATCTAAGACATGTTCACCTGATTGATGCAAAGCATATTCTGAGGTGCCTGAATGGTACAGTTGATTATGGGCTCAAGTATGAGGCGAATCTGAAGATTAACCTAGAAGGTTATATGGATTTGGATTGGGTAGGCAGTGCCATTGATAGGAATAAAACTTCAGGGTGCTTCTTTAGTATGGGATCAGTTGTGATCTCTTGGTTTAGCAGGAAGAAGTCCTGCGTGGCACTAAGTACAACCAAAGCAGAATATGTTACAACTTGTTTGGCTGGTTGTGAGGTAGTATGGCTGAGGAAGCTACTGTATGACTTGTTTGATCTTGAGTTAGATGATACTTTCATATATTGCGACAAACAGAGTTGTGTGAAGTTGTCGAAGAACCCGGTGTTCCATGACAAGTCAAAGCATATCGAGATCAAGTATCACTATATCAGGGATATGATGCAGAGATGAGCAGTGAAGCTCCAACATGTTGAGATGGATGAGTAGATAGCTGATGTGTTAACCAAGTTGTTGGCCATATTGAAGTTTGAGTACTTCAGAGAGAAGCTTGGTGTTCTTCAGATTGAGGTTCTTTCTAAGGGGAAGTGATACACATGAGCCCTTCCTGAATGGTAGTAGATGTGTCCTAGCATATCGGTGGTTGTAAGTGTTGAATCCTTTCCCGGATGGTAGTAGGTGTGTCCTACCATGCTAGTGAATGTGAATGTTGTGTTATGTGTATCTCAGTTGTGCTTCGAAATGATCTGAAGAAAAATACCTTGCAGAGGGCAAGGCATACATCCAACATGAAAAAGGAATGGCTTTGTAGAGAAAGAATTTGCAGAGGGAAAGGCCTACATCTAGCATGAAAAAGGGTTGGATCTGTAGAGAAAGACCTTGTATAGGGAAAGGCCTACATCCAACATGAAAAAGGGTTGGCTCTGTAGAATTACATCCAGCATGAAAAAGGGTTGGCTCTATAGAGAAAGACGTTGCAGAGGGTAAGGCCTACACCCAGAATGAAAAAGGGTTGGCTCTGTAGAACTACATCTAGCATGAAAAGGGTTTGGATCTGTATATGGAGAACTACATCCAGCATAGGGGTTGGCTCTGTAGAAATACATCCAACATGAAAAAGGGTTGGCTCAATAGATGGAGAACTACATCCAGCATGAAAAAAGGTCTGGCTCTATAGAACTACATCCAGCATGAAAAGGGTTGGCACTGTAGAATTACATCCAGCATGGAAAAGGGCTAGATCTGTCTATGAAGACCTACATGGAGGCTAGGCCTACATCCAGTATGAAAAAGGGTTGGCTCTTTAGAACTTCCTATGACAAGTATATTTACGAGATAGCACCATTTGCTTGAGATAACGACAGGAGTGTTGATGATGATCCAACTTTGATGATGATGTAGCTTTGATGATGATCCAATGACGAAGACTTGTGCTTATGAACTGTTTCAAGAGAATACCTTCCTAGTTAAGAGGTATTGTTAATGTATTTGTAACTTCAGAATGTATTCACTTGTATATTTCTTATTGTATTTCATTGTACCCTGACGGAGATGTTTATTCCTCCGATCGAGAGAGTCATTAATATAATAAAATCATGTAAAGTCATTGAGGTTAACCCTTTATTGTAAGTTGGGGAAATAGTCCCCATAGTTGAGTGGTATTAGGGTTATTAGACTCTCTTAGTGAGGTTGACCCTGTAAGAGTAAAACTCAAGTGGAAAACAAGTATAAATAGAGAGTGAGACTCTTTATTTGTAACAGACACTCACTCAACTATAGCGCATGAGTGAGAGAAGAGGAGCTTGCACAAGTGAGAGAGAGAATAGCTATCGGAGATCATCCTTGTGTTTTTGGGTTTTACGTTTTCTATTGGTGCTCATTCTATCTCTTAGGAAGTTGCATGGTTTTCTCCTTTATGGTTTCCCCAAGAAAAACTCTTTGTGTCTCTTGTCTCTTGCGATTATTGTTGTGCATGTTATTATCTGAAATAAGATCCTAGATCATATTGATTAAATGATAAAAAATCTAACACCAAACGGATTGGCATGCAGTGCCTGTAGCTACGTCATACTCTTCTTATGTTGAAGACAGAGTTACAATGGGTTGTTTATTTGAAGCCCACAACACAACACATGTACCAAAATGAAATGTGTACCTAGATGTGATCTTCCTATTATCTGTGTTGCCTCCATTGTCACTGTCAGTGTATCTAATGAGATTAAAAATTTATGAGGTTGAATACCCTATACAAAGATCCTATGTACCACTTACATACCTCATAATTATTTTACTAGCTTTCCAATGAGAGTCTTTTGCTGACTCCATAAATCTTGAGATCAGACTTACTCCATACATGATGTCTGGTCTTGTCGCAGTTAAATATAGAAGGATTCCAACTAGCCTTTTAAACAGTGTAGGA
>LPNX010417584.1:0-19230 GCA_001517045.1 Pseudotsuga menziesii | reverse complement strand
TGCACCTGGATTTAAGAATTAGGGTGGTTACATGTTGTTTAATAGCTAAAACAATTCCTAAGATCACTATTTAATCTTGTTAGGATGTTGGGACATACCCAAAACTTCCTATGAGGCCGATTCAACCCAGGGGAACCACCAAGATTTTCACTTTTCACCTTTTTTTGTACTGTTTGATGACTTTTGTCACTGTCATGGCTTCCAAAGCTAAATCAGAATTGCTTTCTAGGGTTTGAAGTTGACCCAGCATTTCCATAAATGAATATCTACCCCTTTTCCATTTCCATAAGATCTAAGAATCAACTTGGCATTCCTCTGAAAACATAAGGTGAACACACTATGCAAATAAGGGGGTAATAGGATGAAACCCTATGTTTAGGAGGCCTAATTTCCTAGACTGTCACCCTAGGGATGCCTATTGTTTGGTATTCATTTTGCAGCTAGGGTCCAAGGTGCATAAGAATCTACCCTAACTGCCAGTGAATATCTTTGAAACATTGTGTTTATATGTGAAGGGAAAGATGTTGAATTTTAATTCAATTCTCAATCCTTGAAAGTAATTCTTCAATCATTTATGATCAATGGATCCCTATTTTATTTATATTCTCAGCTGTCGAAAGTTTTTGATGGGTCACTCAGTTCAGTTCTCTGTGTTGTATGGACTCATTCATGTAATATAATCTGTTAATTCACTGGTTTTGTTCTTATCTCTTGTCTCTATTTTATATGTATATTTTAGTATGTATTATTGGTAACCTTATGTGATCCGTGAGATTACAACATATTGGTAAACTTATTATCGGTAACCTTATGTGATCTGGTAACCTTATTTTTAGACAAGTTCGTGGTCGTGTTTATCGACGACATCCTAATCTATTCAAAAACTGAAGAAGAACATAAAGAACACCTAAAAATTGTTTTGCAAGAGTTACGAGAACATCAACTCTTTGCAAAGTTTAGTAAGTGTGACTTGTTTAAAGATAAGATTCAGTATTTAGGTCACGTAGTGACCAAGGAAGGAATTTTCATAGATCCTAAAAAGATACGTGCAATCAAAGATTGGTCGGTTCCTAAAGATGTGATGTTAGATCTTTCATGGGCATTATCGGTTACTACCAAAGGTTCATTGAAGGCTTCTTGAGGATAGCCAATCTGATAACTTCCTTGCAAAAGAAAGGAAATAAGTTCGACTAGAACTAGAAATGCGAAGAAAGCTTTAAGAAGTTAAAATTTTTATTAACCAGTGCACCTATTTTAAGAATAGCAGATCCTAATAAAGAGTTTGTAGTATGCACTCATGCTTGTAATGAAAGCTTAGGCAGTGTTTTGACTCAAGAAGGGCATGTTATTGCCTATGAGCCTAGAAAGTTAAAAATTCACGAAAAGAATTACGTAACATATGATCTGGAACTAGTAGCTATGATTCATGCTTTAAAAATGTGGCGACACCACTTAATTGGTAGAAAATTTATTTTAATGACTGATAATAAAGAATTGAAATATCTTTTAGATCAGCCAAATTTAAATGCTAGACAAACTAGGTGGTTAGCTTTCTTAAGCGAGTATGATTTTGAAATCCATCATATAAAAGGTAAAGAAAATAAAGTCGTTGATGCATTAAGTAGGAACACAAGGCTGGATTTTGCAACAGCAATCAGCACTTACGTTTCAGACTTAGATGAACAGCTTAAAGAAGGGGTAAAACAAGATGAAATTTATCAGAAATTGCAAGCTAAAGCTAAGGAAAACCCCACAGAAAACTTAATAAAAGGTTACAGTTTAAATGAAAAAGAGTTTTTACTGTTTAAAGATAAACTGTATGTACCTAACGTACCTAAATTTAAGCTGTTAATTCTGGATGAAATCCATAAAACACCATATTCAGGTCATCCAGGTTATCAAAAGACTATAACCATGCTAAGAAAAGAGTATTTCTGGCCAAATATGAAAACTGAAGTAGCTAAATATATTGCAAGGTGTTTAGAATGTCAACAGGTAAAAATCAAACACCAACATCCAGCTAGTTTGCTATAGCCTTTACCTATTCCTAGCTGGAAATGGGAAGTGATTAGTCTAGACTTTATTACTGGACTACCTAGAAATCAGAATCAGAATGACTCTATTATGGTAGTGGCTGATAAGTTAAGTAAGGCAGCTCATTTTATACCTGTTAAAACTACTTACAAGGCTGCCAATATAACTGATATTTTTCTAAAGCAGATTTTTCGATTACATGGAGTACCAAAAGTCATAATCTCAGACAGAGATCCTAAGTTCATAGGAAACTTTTGGAAGTCCTTGTTTAAAGAATTAAATACAACATTGAATTTCAGTACTTCTTTCCATCCTCAAATAGATGGACAAAATGAAAGGGTGAACCAGGTACTGGAGGATTTATTGAGAATGTATGTGAAAGATCAGCCAGGTAAGTGGGAAGACTATTTGCATCTAGTAGAATTTGTGTATAATAACAATTATCAGGCATCAGCTAGATTCAGTCCATTTGAAATTTTATATGGACGAAAATGTAATACTCCTATCTCTTGGAGTAATCTAGTAGATAGATTGGTATTAGGTACAGAATTGTTGAAAGAAATGGAGGAAATTGTGAAACAAGTGTAGGGAAATTTAAAAGTGGCATAGGATCGGCAGAAAAGTCAAGCAGAATTGAAAATAACTCCAAAGGAGTTCCAGGTAGGTAAACATGTGTTCATCAAGGTAAGGCCCAAGAAAAGCTCTCTAAGACTGGGGAGTTGTGCAAAATTGGAACCTTGTTACTGTGGTCCATTTGAAATTTTGTCTAGGATTGGTCAAGTAGCTTATCAATTAGTCTTACCACCTAACTAAAGAGTACATAATTTTTTTCACATTTCGATTTTAAAGAAATAAGTTCATGATGCTACTCATGTATTTAATTGGAATGTTGTACAGGTGGAACCAAAATGAGAATTTTTGGTGGAACCGGATTGTATCCTTGGGAGGAGGAAAATTACACTTCGGAACCACACCATTGGACATGTGAAGGTGCAATGGAAGCACCTTAGTCCTGAAGAAGCCACCTGGGAATTGGAAAGTAAGATGAGAGATGCATATCCAATTCTATTCCAGGGGACTTCGGAGGATGAGGAATAAATAACATCGATGACAATGTTATAGTCTAAGGGGGTGTGTATGTCACATGCCCCAATTTTGTAAAATAATGTTATCTTATTTTGAAATTATTCCCAGACATTATGTTATATTTAATGCTAAGTGGAAACTGATGACTCAATAGAGTCAAGGATGTGGAATGTAATTCTGAATATTTAATTTTTAAATAAATAAAAGTGGAGACAATAGCCTGGGAGAGCTGTTAAAAAGAGTGCTACTAGTCAAGTGGTGGAAGGAACTAGGTGGAGAGAAAAAAGGACAAGTGGCAGCATCCTCAAACACTTCCTATGTTGTAGGTGGTAACTTCCCTACATTTGGGGTCATGATCCCCCAAGAAAGTGGGATCAAAGTAGGTGGCTCAATTAATGACAACTAACCCAAAAATACCTAGGCAATCTTATTAAAAATGCCCAATGTAGAGATCTGAGGCTGCTCATTCCAGGAGAAGAATCATTCAGGTGAATGCACTTCAAGGAATTCATTGGGAAAGGGAAATTGGAAGGAAGGTGTTTGAGGGGTAAACTGCGGAAATTTGATCTAGTAAAGCTTTGCAACTAAAAGATCTTACTGTAGTATGCAGATTTGGTATTGAGTCTCAGGACTGGTACTTTGTTTATTGCTCCACCTAGTTCCAGCCAAGAATACTAGAACATGCTCGGGGGTCCTGAGAAGTCCTTGTTTGAGCGCTCTCTAGGAGTTGGTAGGGACAAATGGCCTCCCATTGCTATTGTCATCCAACTTTAAAGACAAGTTCTATTATCTTTTAAATTTCTGTGTTATAGTTTATCTCTATGTAGGATCAATAAATGAATGATGTTATGATATGCTGTGTTGAAGCTTCTTAGTTATTCTAGACTAAATATGTACTATGATGAAAGATAAATCCTACCTGTGCTTTTCCCCATCTGGAGCAATCCAGATCATACTCTAGCACAGGTAGTTGTTTAAGTAAATGAATTATGATCGAAATATGAATGAATCGAATATTTAAAGTTATCAGAGTAATGAAATGTTTCTTTTGAGTAGTTAGTTGTTTTCTAGAAAGTTTATTAATTTGATTGCAGACATGTTGTAAGAATTTAGGCTGTGTAAATAGTATGTTAATATAGAATAATACTTATATTATTGATTTACATTAGTAGATTTAACTCTATAAATTATTTTCTATGCAATCCCTATATTCCATAAATTGTGCTTTTACTTTGGAAATAGAGGAATTAGTCTTATCAGTTGGAAGTTAATAGTTTATGATAAGAATAGATATAAACATAGTACTGATAGCTTTTTCTATTAGTAACAACTAATCTTCCTGCATCTATCTGAACTATAGTTAAATAATATGATAAAGGTTACAGTAGTCCTTACTTAGCTTTAAATAGCTAAAGGACAATAGTAACTTAGGGTTTTAAGTTAATACTATAAACTATTTTTATACTTTTGTAGAACTGTGTAGATATAAAGAATACTGATACGTATGGAGATTCTTTTAACTTTGTGTTCTAACTAATCCACAGATACAAACTGAATTAAACTAACACAAATATTACAAACTACTTTCAGTCGTAACCACAATACAAATAAGAACCAACATAAACTTAAGAATGTATGTTATTCTTAAATATTAGTATTATAAATATAAATAATGTTATTATTATCCTTAAACTATGACATTTATAGATAATTAATTTATAAAAACAAATTAACAAAAATTGTACTACAGTAATAAGAAAATTACTAATAATAACATAGGAAACAATATCCTATTTAAGTTAAAGGGAAGTAAACCCTAGCTCATGTTCTGAGCATAAATGATCAATATTAAAATATAAATTATAAATAATTCTAGTACTGTAGTAACCTAGGTTATACTTAGGTTATTTTCTTTAAAAACTACCGACTAAATTTGTTGTATAACAAAGATAAACCACATTATTGATTAACAGGTGCAATTACATTTATAGAAAAAAGAAACACATAGTCTATAAATAACAGCATACAAATAATCCACTCTCAGTCCTTTAAGGACGGATAGACTAAAATAGGAGAATAACATAATTATTAACATAAGAGTATTATAAACCAAACAAGGGTTTTACAGGTCAAACCCTAACCTGTGAATTTCTTTAAATAAACAAGATTTACATCACGACTGTGAGTACCAGCCTTCAAAAATTTAATATATAAAAACCTGATAAAATACTCAACTCAGTTCATCTTCATTGATATCCAAAAAGGGTATAAACCCTAAATTACACAGACAACAACATAAACAGCTAACAACCAAAACAAGTCACAGCGAAGCTACCTTCACAAAATTTACAACCTAAAGTGACTGCAAAGCCAAGCTTCGACAAGTACACTACACTCACAAAGTGCATCCACCCTATCAATGGTTTGATTTTAAAAATGCTTATAAACAACCTGTAAACAGTAGTAGCATAATATATCTTGTGGCAAGATGAGAAAGGGTATTCAAACCTTGGGCGATTCCAATGACCACCCCAATTGCATTTAAGTGAGAACCCATCTTTCAGACCACGAGGCTTACCCAAGTTTGAGCCTTGAGCCACGGCCGTCGCAAAGGCTGTCTTCCTACTCTTGTATAGGCTTCACTTCAACGAGTACCTGCAGTAATGGTAAACCCTGTCAATAAATTATCTTACGAATATAAGCTTGAAAGTATACTATACTAAAACTTGCAGTAAAATGAAAGAAAGGTCCTTTATGATTTTTACCTGTCGCTGGAAGTATGACAAACGGATGTACAAGCACTATTAGCTATAAATGGTGCAGTGGGGAAAACAACAACTCTCAGAACCACACACAGTAGTGAGCTACTAAGAATTGAGCAGGAAAACTGAAGAAATCACCAAACTACACAGGCTTGGGAAGAAGGTTTCCCTTGCAGGGAAACGAAGGTAGTAGGAAGAATAACTCTACGTTTGATAGAGAAAGAACCAGCAATCAAAACCACTCACTGGAGAACGAGGCAGCACAGAGTCAAGGTATAAGGCGACGGTAACCAGGAGAACGAAAACGGCCATGGGAGACAAGCCAAGAAACCTTGGAGCCAGTGTAAACTGTGGGACAATAATGCATTAGGTTAGGTTTCCAGAGTGTTATATATTTTCCACACATGGACAAGATTCAACCACGTAGCCACAAATTTATCCAAACAACGAGGGTCGTGTCCTGTAGCTCCTGCATGGAGACATTATATTATTTGTTTGTTCATTGTAGCGTGGGTTAAACTATAACGACAACCCAATAAAATGTAACTAAACCTCTAATCATTTGCACTGTGTATTATATTAACCTAATCACCAGATTATTATCGCGAAGGAATTATGTTGACCAAGCTTCATGTCACGTATAAACCATAATTTAAGTCCGTTTTGGATTAAGTACAAACCATTGCTATCAACGACATAGTGTTATCACAAAGTAAACATTACCATAATAATATAGTGTAGTTGTATATTAAACTTTAACATATGTTAATTGGGTGGCACGACAATACTCTAAACATCATTTTGAGTAGAATGAAATCATGTGATATATATTTTGTTTATAAAATAGATTAGATTTAAAGTATTTAGTATAGTTATAAAAAGAGTATAATGGTTAGCTAGGACATGACTATAGTGTCTCTAGTGACAAGTTAAATTATAGCTTAAGCATAGTAAACACTTTGCTTAGGAATATTACATGTTTAACACTTATGGTTAGTATCTTGTAATAAGGCCAAGAAGTTAAGGCTAGATTTGAATACGTTATAATTACAAACTTTTGTAGATTGAATGTTCATCAAACAAGTCAATTATGCATATCTAAGAAATATAAATGAACTGATAGCTCCCATAGCATCAAACTATGAAGTAGTGCAAAACTAAAGATGAAAGTATTATCACAACATTTTGTCACATAGTTTATCCGACATCACTTTGTTAATACTTGGGAGTATTTTCAAATTGGCTTTATGTTCATACAAAGTGTCTAGTGGACAGCAAGATAATTACCGAGATAAAACTGATGATAGGAATAGGAACTATCCTATTAAATTTTCAAAAGTTAGCAGAGCTCAGAGTTAAACTTGGGAACAAAGTATTGGTAACCTTAAGCTCTTGTAGAAGGGTATACTGGTCATAGTTCTACACACAAAGGTTTTTACTATTCTTAAGATATTAGGCTGTAAGTACCTTATAGAAATAATTTAAGGGACAATAAATATACAGACAAGACAAGATATTATTGCAAAACAATATTGTCAAGAAAACAATGTTTATGAGTATTACTAATTACTTAGACTAAAGAAGAAATACACATATCAAAGATTCTAGTATTAGAGTCGCAACTATGCTCTACTGTCATCACATTTTTTCCAATCTTGTTTATCTGAACAACTGGTGGAAATCAAATGTTTTTACCTTACAAAAGTTGTCTAGTGTTTAGCAGCTTATTGATATTAAACTTTTTAATTTGCAAAGAAAATACTGCTGACACTAATAGATCTTTTAAAATTATGTACTCGGTCGATCATACCTGTAACAACCTGTAAGAAAGAGTATTCATCTACGTTAGCACAAATGCTAAGTAAACCACAGATGTAAAAGTAGATTCCACCTACTAACATAAAAGAAATAATCAGTAAACTGAAGCAATTAGCATACCAAAAGATTTTAATCTTGCTATGAAAAATAAACTGTTAAGATATTTTAGAAACCATTTACTTAACTATTTCTTTATGCCACTGCTAGCTGTTAGTAGAACCATAGGTTATAACATTTATTGTTAACCCAAAAATTTAAAAATTTTGTGAAAACTTGGGGTTGTGACATGTGGTATCAGAGCACAAGGTTCAAATACTAGGCCTTGATGCAGCTCGACTAGCTTTCATAAAACAATAAATTAAATTATTATGTTAATGTATTTTTTTTTATGTTATTCAACAGAGAATTGTCTTTTTCTGAAGTTTAACAGGTAGGTATGGAAAGGATGGGAGCATATGCACAGGAGGAGTCTCCAGCTATAGAAACAAGAAATTTACCCAGAGATCCTATACCAGGGGATGTAACTACAAATTCCTCAGAGCTGTTACAGACTGTAAAAGATTTGAAAATTGAAATGGATTCTGTAAAGAAAGAGAATGAAAGGATTCTGAGGGCTCAAGAAGAGTTGAATCAGATCCTAATGGAAAAGTTTCAAATCGAAGGAAGGGGTAGAAGGTCAGAATCTGAAGATGCTAGTCATCCAAGAAAATCTAAAAAGATGAAGCATACAAAAACTGAAAGTAGTTCATCGTTAGAAGTGTTTGGTGAATGACAAAGTTACCATACTACTGGTGACAGTAGTGATGATGATCTATACGTCAAAAAGAGGAAATATAAACCTTATGAGGAAATCTTAGGGGAATTCGAAAAGATAAAACCACCAACCTTTAATGGAGAGACTGAGAAGGGGGAGGAAGCTAAGTCCTGTTTTTCTGGGATGAAGAAGTACTTCCAAATATATAATTATTCTAACTAGTTAAAGGCTAGGATGGCTATATATAACCTCTCAGGAAAGGCTGATATTTGGTGGCAGGACTTGAAGGGAGTTAAGAGTATAAAAGAGAAAGAAGTTAACTGGAGTACCTTTAAGCGGTATTTTAAAAATAAATTTCTATCTGAACAGTATTACGAGGAAAGGGCTAAGGAGTTTTATGAACTAAAGTTAGGTTCAATGATAATGAATGATATGAATAGAAAATTCTTAAGTCTACTTAGGTATGTACCCTACCTAGTGGATGAGAAACCAAAAGTACAGTGATTCCTTAGCTGTTTAACGTATCATATTAAAGACAGAATTGAATATGATAACCCAAAAACCTTGGAGGAAGCTATGAGGAAGGCTAATTTTTGTTTTGAGCAGAATCGAAAGAAAGAAAGCTTGGCCAACTGGAAGGCTAAGAAAAATAATAATCAGTCCGAATTTAAGAAGAAGGATTTTGTGCCTAATAGGAATTTTAAGAATATTAAGGCCAAAAACTATTCTAACAAAAAGAATTTCCAGGGAAATAGGAATAGTACACCCAACAATCAGAACAATTTTAAGGGTAAGGAAACTGCAAATAATCATGGAAATTTTACCAAGATTTTTAAGCGTAAAGAGCCTGTCAAGTGCTGGGAATGTAATGGCCCACAATATGCTTCAGTCTGTCCAAACCGGAAGAAGACTATTAGCAACATTCATACCATACATGAGGAGATGACTGTTGGGGAACTAGCAAGGAGCATGCCCAGAATTAACGCATCCTTGGAGAACCGACAAGCTGAATATCATACTTCCATGGTGGAAGTAGAAGGTATGATTAATCAGACCCTTGTAACCATTTTAATTGATCCAAGAGCTAGTCTCAATTAAATTGCACTTCACATAGTGGAAAAATGTAAGTTATCTATCGATAAGTTTGAGAATTCATGGTTAGTTCAGTTAGCCATTGGGGCTAAAAGAAAAGTAACTTGCTTTGTGAAAGAATGTGCCTTACTTATGGATAAATTTGAAAATGTTGTTAAACTTAATATTTTTTCACTTGGCTCATATGATTTGCTGATTGGTATGGACTGGTTAGAACATCATAGAGTAATTTTAAACTATTACGATAAAACTTTCACATGCTTAAACAGTGATGAACAACTAGTAATTGTTAAGGGTATTCCTGGAAAAACTATGGTAAGGCAGATTTTTGCTTTACAACTTAAAAGAGCTGTTAGAAAAGGATGTAAAGCTTACACTGTAACAATTATCGATGAAGAAATTAAAATTAAAACATATAAGTTAAAAATAGAAGATATCCCCATTTTAAAAGAATATGTTGATGTATTCCCAGAAGAAATTCCAGGATTACCTCCTAAAAGGGAATTGGATTTCACCATTGAGCTGGTACCGGGTGCAGTACCCAGCTCAAAGGCTTCTTACCGAATGAACATATTGGAACTTAATGAGTTAAAATCGCAATTAAAAGAGTTAATTGATAAAAAATATATTCATCCAAGTGTGTCTCTCTGGGGGGCACCTGTCATCTTTGTTAAAAATAAAGACGAAACTATGCGATTATTCATAGACTACTGTTAGCTAAACAAGATGACTATTAAAAATCAATATCCATTGCCCCGCATAGATGATTTATTTGATCAACTACGTGGAGCCACGGTGTTTTTGAAGATATATTTAATATTAGGATATCATCAAGTGAGGATTAAAGATGAAGACATTTTCAAGACAGCCTTTAGAACAAGATACAGACACTACAAATTTGTCGTAATGCCGTTCGGGCTCACTAACGCCCCAACTGTCTTTATGTTTTTAATGAACAATATAATTCATAAGTATTTAGACAAGTTCGTGGTCGTGTTTATCGACGACATCCTAATCTATTCAAAAACCGAAGAAGAACATAAAGAACACCTAAAAATTGTTTTGCAAGAGTTGCGAGAACATCAACTCTTTGCAAAGTTTAGTAAGTGTGACTTCTTTAAAGATAAGATTCAGTATTTAGGTCACATAGTGACCAAGGAAGGAATTTCTGTAGATCCTGAAAAGATACGGGCAATCGAAGATTGGCCGGTTCCTAAATATGTGACGGATGTTAGATCTTTCATGGACATTACCGGTTACTACTGGAGGTTCATTGAAGGCTTCTCGAGGATAGCCAATCTGACAACTTCCTTGCAAAAGAAAGGAAAGAAGTTCGATTGGAACCAAAAATGCGAAGAAAGCTTTAAGAAGTTAAAATTTTTATTAACCAATGCACCTATTTTAAGAATAGCAGATCCTAATAAAGAGTTTGTAGTATGCACTCATGCTTGTAATGAAGGCTTAGGCGGTGTTTTGACTCAAGAAGGGCATGTTATTGCCTATGAGTCTACAAAGTTAAAAATTCATGAAAAGAATTACGCAACATATGATCTGGAACTAGCAGCTGTGATTCATGCTTTAAAAATGTGGTGACACCGCCTAATTGGCAGAAAATTTATTTTAATGGCTGATAATAAAGGATTGAAATATATTTTAGATCAGCCAAATTTAAATGCTAGACAAGCTAGGTGGTTCGCTTTCTTAAGCGAGTATGATTTTGAAATCCAGCATATAAAAGGTAAAGAAAATAAAGTCGTTGATGCATTAAGTAGGAACACAAGGCTAGATTTTGCAACAACAATCAGCACTTACGTTTCATACTTAGATGAATAGCTTAAAGAAGGGGTAAAACAAGATGAAATTTATCAAAAATCGCAAGCTAAAGCTAAGGAAAACCCCACATAAAACTTAATAAAAGGTTATAGTTTAAATGAAAAAGATTTTTTACTATTTAAAGATAAATTGTCTGTACCTAACGTACCTAAAGTTAAGCTGTTAATTCTGTATGAAATCCATAAAACACCATATTCAGGTCATCCAGGTTATCAAAAGACTATAACCATGCTAAGAAAAGAGTATTTCTGGCCAAATATGAAAACTAAAGTAGCTGAATATATTGCAAGGTGTTTAGAATGTCAACAGGTAAAAACCGAACACCAACATCCAGCTGGCTTGCTACAAACTTTACCTATTCCTAGCTGGAAATGGGAAGTGATTAGTCTATACTTTATTACTGGACTACCTAGGAATCAGAATCAAAATGACTCTTTTATGGTAGTGGTTGATAAGTTAAGTAAGGCAGTTCATTTTATACATGTTAAAACTACTTACAAGGCTGCCAATATACCTGATATTTTTCTAAAGCAGATTTTTCGATTACATGGAGTACCAAAAGTCATAATCTCAGACAGATATCCTAAGTTCATAGGAAACTTTTGGAAGTCCTTGTTTAAAGGATTAAATACAACATTGAATTTCGATACTTCTTTCCATCCTCAAACAGATGGACAAACTGAAAGGGTAAACCAGGTACTAGAGGATTTATTGAGAATGTATGTGAAAGATCAGCCAGGTAAGTGGGAAGACTATTTACATCTAGTAGAATTTGCGTATAATAACAATTATCAGGCATCAGCTAGATTCAGTCCATTTGAAATTTTATACGGACAAAAATGTAATAATCCTATCTCTTGGAGTAATCTAATAGATAGATTGGTATTAGGTCCAGAATTGTTGAAAGAAATGGAGGAAATTGTGAAACAAGTGCAGGGAAATTTAAAAGTGGCATAGGTTCGGCAGAAAAGGCAAGCAGACTTGAAAAGAACTTCAAAGGAGTTCCAGGTAGGTGAACATGTGTTCATCAAGGTAATGCCCAAGAAAAGATCTCTAAGACTGGGGGGTTGTGCAAAATTGGCACCTCGTTAATGTGGTCCATTTGAAATTTTTTCTAGGATTGGTTAAGTAGCTTATCAATTAGTCTTACCACCTAACTTAAGAGTACATAATGTTTTTCACATTTCTGTTTTAAAGAAATATGTTCATGATGCTACTCATGTATTTAATTGGAATGTTGTACAGATGGAACCAGAAGGAGAATTTCTGGTGGAACCGGACTATATCCTCAGGAGGAGGGAAATTACACATCAGAACCGCACCATTGGACAAGTAAATGTGCAATGGAAGCACCTTAGTCCTGAAAAAGCAACCTAGGAATTGGAAACTAAGATGCGAGATGCATATCCAATTTTGTTCGAGGGGACTTCGGAGGATTAGGAATAAATAACATCGAGTACGATGTTATATTCTAAGGGGGTGTGTATGTCACATGCCCCATGTTTGTAAGATAATGATATGTTATTTTGATATTATTCCTAGACATTATGTTAAATTTAATGCTAAGTGGAAACTGATGACTCAGCAGAGTCAAGGATGCGGAATGTAATTTTGAATATTTAATTTTTAAATAAATAAAAGTGGAGACAACAGCCTGGGAGAGATGTTAAAAAGAGTGTTACTGGTCAAGTGGTGGAAGGAACTAGGTGGAGAGAAAAAAGGACAAGTGGCAGCATCCTCAAACACTTCCTATGTTGCAGGTGGCAACTTCCCTACATTTGGGGTCATGATCCCCCAAGAAAGTTGAATTAGAGCAGGTGTCTCAATTAATGACAACTAACCCAAAAATACCTAGGCAGTCTTATTAAAAATTCCCAATGTAGAGAGCTAAGGTTGCTCATTCTAGGAGAAGAATCATTCAGGTGAATGTACTTCAAGGAATTCATTGGGAAAGGAAAATTGGAAGGAAGGTGTTTGAGGGGTAAACTGCAGAAAGTTGATCTAGTACAACTTTGCAGCTGAAAGATCTTACTGCAGTATGCAGATTTGGTATTGAGTCTCAGGACTGGTACTTTGTTTATTGCTCCACCTAGTTCCAACCAAGAAGACTAGAACAGGCTCGGGGGTCCTAAGAAGTCGTTGCTTGAGCGCTCTCAAGGAGTTGGTAGGGAGGAACGGCCTCCCATTGCTGTTGTCGTCCACCTTTAAAGACAGGTTCTATTATCTTTTAAATTTCTGTGTTATAGTTTATCTCTATGTAGGATCAATAAATGAATGATGTTATGATATGCTGTGTTGAAGCTTCTTAGTTATTCTAGACTAAATATGTACTGTGATGAAAGATAAGTCCTACCTGTGTTTTTCCCCATCTGGAGCAATCCATATCGTACTCTAGCATAGGTAGTTTTTTAATTAAATGAAGTATGATCGAAATATGAATGAATCGAATATTTAAAGTTATCAGAGTAATGAAATGTTACTTCTCAGTAGTTAGTTGTTTTCTAGAGAGTTTATTAATTTGATTGCAGACATGTTATCAGAATTTAGGCTGTGTAAATAGTATGTTAATATAGAATAATACTTATATTATTTATTTACCACTAGTACAAGTGATCAATTTTGCCACGGCAAAATGTGGCAATATCCACGGAAAAGCGTGGATATTGCCACGTCTAAGTGTTTTTTGTTCCGTGGAAACTATTCCGTCGCAATAGAGACGACCCCTAATTTGCGTCGCAAGAGAGACAATGTTCTATATGTCATTAGATGTCTAAGCCGTTGCTATATCCACGCCTGGCCATCTCTGTATCCATGCCTTGCCGTCGCTATAGCCACGCTCTGTACAAGGTTTTTAAAAAATTGCAAATCCAAGACGTCGCTATAGCCACGCCTTTCCGTCACTATAGCCACGCTCCGTATAAGGTTTTTTTAAAAATGCAAATCCAAAGCGTCGCTATAGCCACGCCTATCCGTCGCTATAGCCACGCCTTTCCGTCGCTATAGCCACGCTCCGTATAAAGTTTTAAAAAAAATGCAAATCCAAGACGTCGCTATAGCCACGTCTTGTCATCGCTATAGCCACGCCTTTCCGTCACTGTATCCACGGTTGGTGAAATTTAAAAAAAAAAAATACTTGCAGTCGTCGCTTAAGCGACGGTATTTGAAATTTAAAAAAAAAAAAAATTACCTGGATTATCTGCAAAGACATATTTCAAGGTCAAATCTACAATGAGATGCTCTTAGATTTGAAAACATAACAACGCTAGAAATCTGAGAAATCTTAAGAACATATGCTAGCTTTAAGCTTATAGAGTTTGTACTTGGGACTCTGACAAAGTTTAGAGGAATTGTGAGCAAAGAAAACACAGGGAACCTGATTCTCTCAACTGTATCTTGAACATGCCCCCTGTACATTAATTTTGGATGCCTCTGCAGCTTATAGAGTCTATACTTGGAACTCTGACAAAGTTTAGAGGAATTGTGAGCAAAGAAAACACAGGGAACCTGATTCTCTCAACTGTATCTTGAACATGCCCCCTGTACATTAATTTTGGATGCCTCTCAGTTGCAGTAATGATACTGATCAACCGGCTAAAGAAGGCTTGAAAAGAGTTCAAATCTAAAATATTAGGCCTTACCAGCCTTTACATGTCATTACATTTCTACCTTGCCAGCACTTGCTCGGCTTATATAATAGGTGAAATTCATGAGGTTCATGTCTTGAAAGAAAGAAAAAATCTTACTTGGAGGCCAATAGCTTTGCATTAATGGTCTGTTTCATTTCATCTTTATTTTAAAATATTCAATATGAAAGTACTACCACATGGCTGAGCCTTATTTTCAGATTGCAAAAATAAAAATGAGGCTTTTTAGATTACCTTGAAAAAGGTCACAAGCCAGAGTCTAGAAAACCATAATGAACTCCCAAATAAGCCCAAATCCCAAATAAGATGGGATTATTTGGTATTTGCCAAATGAACTCCCAAATGGATGCACTGAGGAGGTCGATTGATGGTATAAAAACTGCATGCCACAACAGGATACCAAGCAAGAGGATCTGGAGTGTGAAGTTAAGGAACAGGGGGATCAGTGATACAGTGATACAGAGATGCACTTCAAAATCATTTTGGGCCTGTCTCAGGACATGCAGTCTCAAAAAGTTCACTCAGAAGGCTCAAAACTGAAGGAGGATGACACTGTTCAGCAAAGATCCATAGCTATCATGGATATTTCTAACTCCAAAAGACCTGGTAATGAAGAGCAGCAGGTGGATGAAGGCTATAGTGGCCATGTCTTTTATTAAGACTCTGATGTTTCTATGTATTTCTCTTCCACTTTTCTGTTCGAACAGTTCATTCAAATTTTAGATATATAGTTGCCAATGTCTTGTGAAACAGCTATATACTACAATGGATGAATTTAAATGAGGAATTTTGTAAAATATTGAAGAGCTCTTTAAAATTGTTCTGAAAGAGGGTTCCTGACAATAACACCCATCTCCTCGTATGTATTTGGGAAAGAGCATGGAGTATGTTGGTGTCCTTGTTGCGTGGGAAATGCCCTTCATCTAAAACCAACAGTGCTGGTCCCTCAAGTAGAATTTGTTGGCAAGATTGTGTCATTTGATTTTCTGATTTTTCATAGACTATACTTGAGAACTGTGAATAACTTACAAGGAGAATACTCTTCTTTTCTTTCCATTCTCTCGACGTCTGAAGCTGGTTGCATCTCAATGTTTCTGCCTTATTGGTTACATCATATAGGTTATAAACAGGGATCTCCTCCACTCCCCATTTTTCAAACTCTTTCATCCATGAACCCAAAATGCTTTTGGGTGCTACAATCAGTGGCCTTTCCTCTGGGTACTTAGTCAAAAAACATTGAATAAAGCTAATCATAAGGAGTGTCTTCCCTGTTCTTGGTGCATGTGCCAAAATGCAGCCACCTGGTTCTTCAGCTATAAGATTCTTTTGCAAAAAGTTAAATCCATCAACCTGGTGTGATTTCATGTGCTTTTTCAGACGGGGATGCAAAACAAGTTTCATTACAGGGGTACTCTGCTCTGAGCTTTTGTAATTAAATGACTCAGCATTGTTGATCAACCTTTACATTAGTCCCAGACATGTAAATGAAGTAGACTCTAGAATTATATATATAAAGACTCTAGATTATAACGGACATCAAAAATGAAAATGATTAAAATGAAACACTAAAACTAAAGCAAAAAACACCACACTATACTAATAATCACATATGAGTTGACAGAGAGCAAATGTACACCATAATTACCGTGCACTGCCGATCCATCTGTCAACAAATACTTAACCTTACGTGGATCTATTTCCCCAAGAGCAGGAGAGAGAGACGATGCTTCTGCCTGAAGCTAAAATTGACGTTGTTGCTGAGAAGACCAGAGCTGATACGAGATACGAAATCTCTAGAAGATTTATTTCTCCTGTAATAAACGACCCAAAAAGGAGTGATGTCCAATGTTATTATGGAAACACAATACTCCTTTATACACCATTTCATGATAGGAAATGGGAGAATGGGAGGGTTAAGAACATACATTACTTTTTCAGAGCATTGCTAGATAATGGGTTATGGAGACTAATGGCAGAAGATGCCTATGGTGCATGTGGGTGTTCCCTAATTCATAGATGGGAAAATTATAGGTGTTTTTTTGGGCCCTTTTTGCAACCCTAAGGAGTAAGTATGGGTACTCCTGGTTTTCTTTCAAACCCTAGATGGAAGTCCTAGGCATACCTAAGCCTTCAAAATGCAACCTGCGCCATTATATCAACATTCCTCTGTGAGATAAACAACGGAGTAGCAGTTTGCATCAAAACAACAGTATAATGAATCTAAAATAATCAATAAACATCAAGTTTGTTTAACCTTGGTTTGTACACTTATTATCCGTAAAACAACCTTCAAAGGGGCATTTTGAGGCATATTTTCACACAACGGCCCTAAAAGTGGTAAAACACAGTCACCTACAACAAATATGGGCACTTCTTTGGGTGACGTTCATGAGGAACAACCATGGATCTTAAAAAATATGGACTGTCATGAGCATAATCAGTCACCTATAGCAGTCCTGGGCACACCTACATGGATTATGGGCACTTTTCAACCCCAAAACAGTCTCATACAACTATGAAGAAGCAAAAAGCCAAAAAAATTGAGCATGTAACAGCCTCTAATAATCAATCTTGTGTGTGAACAGCGGTAGGATAAGTGTGTGAACTAGTTGTTATGAGGCCTGCCTTATCCATCGAAATTGAAGAACACCTAGTAAATCAAGTTTTGAAGGTAGAGGATGGGAGGTTTGCTTATACTGATGATGCTCTTGTTCTTGTAGCTCTCATTCTTATTATAAGGGCATCCACAGGGTCCAGTTTGGGAGATGACTCCTTAATACTAATGAATGGATTATTATGAGGTTTCCAAGAAGTAGAATTTCTCCAAATTTGAATGCCCCTTTCTCAGGCCTCATCAATGGGACATCTACCCAAAGATAAGGATTGCAATGAACTTTCATATTCTATAGAACCTGAAGATACGGATTGCAATGAAATTCCATATACTATCCAACCTGAACCTGAAGATAAGGATTGCAACTTAAATTCAGAGCTCTATGACTACGTCGGATATTCAACCTTAGACATACCTCTCTGCAGTAATGTTGTTGGACAGGTCTCGTCTTCCCTAACACTTAGAAGGCTAAGCAATTGAACAATGATTCTTCTAGTGGTAGTAACTCTTGCAACGTGCAAATTGTTGTTCATCACACTCACAATAATGCAAGCCTAAAACACAGACCTGCTAATTACTGTCGAGATTCTATTTACATCGCTTCAAAACATCCTCTGTTATAACAAATGATGCCATAGATAAGACCACTCTGTCTCTAATGCAGTGTTGAACAAACTTTTCTTTATTTCTATGGCTTCTTACTAAGACAATGACTATAATGTGTGGACTCAGAGCACTCACCCAAATAGAATTATTTATCTGTAAGAAGACTTACCTTTTTTCTTGAAGCAATCGATTTAAAATGAAACAATACGTTGCTCTCTGGTTACCCTCGTGGAGCACTATCACTAGGCACAATCACCAATAGCATTCTATAATCCCTTGAATCCTTTGACCACCATTTACCTCTGAA
The DNA here is from genome assembly GCA_001517045.1 of Pseudotsuga menziesii. Classification (NCBI taxonomy): domain Eukaryota; kingdom Viridiplantae; phylum Streptophyta; class Pinopsida; order Pinales; family Pinaceae; genus Pseudotsuga; species Pseudotsuga menziesii. The sequence continues at coordinate 680 of LPNX010417584.1, read as the reverse complement.
TATACTCGCAAATACCATCTAAAGGTTGGGTGCATTTGTTGATGTCCTCGAAACTGATATTTTCACTTATATACTCCACAGGTGGGCATTCTAGCATGCATTCTTCCACAGGCTGGGCATATAGTATGTATATTTCATGACTGGACATTTTTCTTTGTTTATGTATCGAAGGATGACATCTCCCAAATATATGTTGAAATTCAACCCATACTCCCTTAAAAACCGGCACGATGTATATATTGGAGTTACTACAACAATACAAGTCAGACTCTAGGGTATCGATCAGTATACATTACTCTTTTATAACAAATGCTCAAAGCAATCACAATTTACAACACTCAACGCATTCCTCATTCAGTGTAAAACATAGTATTCATAGGAACAGAGTACATATGTCTCAATCTGGGAAGTCAGCTCGGCCTGTCCGTAGTGGTCTATAAACAATATATATAAAGATCACATTCTTGGAGCAGCGATTCCACACACATAAACATCTATATTTATTTTCACATTGGATTAAACAGTCATATGCTACAGGTCCAAAGAAACAGAGATAACTCTCCCCAACAGAGGATTTCCTCTTTTGATCACATGCATGCATGTGTTAACATTCTCGAACCGGTAGATATATAAAGAATCACTCTTATGCACAGATATATAAAGAATCATTCTCAAACCGG
>LPNX010417583.1:31844-51806 GCA_001517045.1 Pseudotsuga menziesii | reverse complement strand
ATTAAATTAGTGAAGTGTGCAAGTTTAAACTATATATAACATTTATTATTTATTAATTAAATGGTCAAATATTGAAAAAGAGTAAGGATATGTTTTAATAAATAAAATGGATTAAAATTTATTGAATTGGAAGTTATGGTTGGGAAGTGACCCAACCAACACCTTGCAATATTAATTTAATATTTAAATTTGTCCAAGTCAACTTAAATTATTTCAAATTAATCCAAGTCCAAGTTGAGGGCTCAAGGACTTAAATGGTAGATGGAAGGGGGTTGGGTAAATTTATGATGAAGATAGGGGTAGTAATGGGGGAGGTTGGCAAACATGAGGATAAAAGGGGAGGATTCTTACCTTAGTTTTTTGAGAAGTTTTGGGAGAAGAGGGCTGCAAGGAAGGGATTTTTGTTGGAGATTGTTATTTTGAGGGGGATACAATAGTAGGGCTTGTACTCGGTTTGGGCTTGGGGGTCCAAAGGGGTACCTTTGGAGCTGGGTGGTTGGCGAGACCTCGCCAGTTGGCAGGGTGGCACGACTGGTTTGGGCTGGTTGAATTTCAGAACTTAGGAAGGACTTTTGGCTGCAGGGAAAAGCAAGGAAAAACGACAAGCAAGGACAACAACAAAGGTGGATCTACTAGCTACCTACAGGTATTTTCCAGCAGTATTATGGCCAATTATGTTTATTAGATCTTAAAAATTTACATGGCAAATTCTGTTTATTAAATCTTAAAAGTTTATATGCTGTGATCATCCTTGCCTACCTGCATAGTTAACAGTAAAGTGTTAGAAGTAGATAAAACAGAATCATAGATTTTAAAACTGTATATATATATAGTGAATTTTTTGACTGTAATTAAAAGTTAAAGGAGACCCAGTAGGGGGCTCTACAAGTGGCCTCCAAAGTTAAAGAATAATTTTAAGTTTGAATGGGTGTCAATTTGATACACCATGAATTAAACATTTCTTAGAAATAATTGGCTTTCATGAAACCTATTATCTCTATAATTACTCCAAGATCGAAGTCATATATCTGAATGAATACCATTAGTACCAAGATGTATTTGGCTATGACCACACCTTATTTCATTTTAAGAAGACTATACAATCACACCTATCAAACCATATGTAAGTTTTAAACCACATGCGATGTGTCCAAGTGAATACAAATGCCAGACCAAGAGTCAAGCCAAAGGTCGAAACCAAGCTAGCACATAACCAACCAAATCCATGGGATTTGAAGATGATGACTCAGAGAAGGAATCAAACTACGATAACTAGAACAAATACTTTTATTGAAATTCAATTGTCAAATAATATTATATATACATATAACTTGTGGCAAGGTTGTTACTATGCTCCATGCAAGTTACCTGGAGTAAGTGGATATGATGGTTCTCCATGTTAACCTTGAAATAAAGAGACAATAGCTTGGGTATGATAGGCACAACTCATTATTTCACAAATCCATTAGTAAAAGAGAGGGTTGATCTCGACATAACCATTAAATTATTCCATTAATTCAATATGAAATTAAGTTTAACTCATATAACATAATAGTTCTTTTATTAAAGAGAATGCAGAAGATACTTTGTAAGATGAAAGCTTTTCCAATCAAAGAGAACTAAAATCTCAAAGCTTTGTGAATCAGAAGCAATGTGTACCATTTAAATCATTTTTATAATGTTTATAAACATTTAAATCGTTCTAATTTAATTATGGTTATAATTACTTAAATATAAATAATATCTAGATTCCAACCATATAATGAGATAAATTCTAACTTTTACTGCTATTTTAAAAAAAACTCCAATTACATCAACATAATTTAAAATAAATATTTTTTATGACTTATATAATATTTAGAAAACCATGAAAAATTTACATAAACATAATTTATTTGTGCCAAGTTGTGTCATTGTTTTATTTTTTATTTTGTTTTAGCTTAAATAATGGACTTTTCTGCATTCACTATCTTACAATTTTATACAGTTAAATTAATGGGTACTCTTTATTAGGTAAATTTTTATGAAGTTCAAAGTAATTTACCTTAATAAATCCATCATAATTGAAGAGGTTTTCAAGGAAATGAAATAAGTGTACAATCATTATAATTGAAATTGAAGAGATTTTCAAGGAAATGAAATAAATGAATTATTATAATTGATAAAATATTTTCAATGCCACAAGATTGTGATATCTATTGTCTAGTGTCACTTTACACTCGTTATATTTGCTAACTTCTATCTCTTATATCGATAATTTCACATACTACGAAGCTCTTTGGATAAAGAAAGCTAACTTCTACCTCTTATATCTATAATTCCGCATACTACGAAGCTTTCTGGATAATATTACGAGCATCAATTATTATATTATATGATACCATTTCAATTTGATTCCTTTTGTTATAACATAACAATTTGTGAAATTTGTGAAAGATACGTCCACATGTCACTAATATCCATGCATTTTAAATAAATAATATTGCAAGTGTCATTAATATGTTTGCATAATAATGCAAGTGTCTAATGATAATGATAGTTACTAAGTAACATAAAAATAGAGCAATCCAGTATAACTTTTTTTTACCCATTGACAGGATTAATAAACCGATCCTTTTACCTACCAAAAGTAATTTAAGACAATACAACATCATTGTTTAACTATTAACAAACAGACTTTTCTACCTATCAAATTCGGCAGGTATACGCTGCCATGCAACCTTGTTTAATTTGAAAGAGGCAAGTTGTTTTCTACTTATATATTCTTAATCTATTTTTAAAAACATAATAGATTAAGAATATATATATTCTTAATCTATTTTTAAAATGTTTAGACATAATGTCATAATAAAAACATAAAAATAACAATATTAAATTAATATATTGATTCAAAAAATTCGAATGATAGTTAACTATCAAAACTTTTGTATAAAACCACGGGGATTCACCTTCTTGAGCAATATATTATCATGTTCATTCATAAAGGGGTTTTTTAATTGTGAAAAATAAGGTCAATATATTGCAGGTATTGGGAGGAAGGGAATAGGGTATGGGGGGTTTATAGGTATTGTGGGGGTATAAAAAGGGGTTTCTAGTAAAAATAAGGAATATATTGTAAAAATAGGGGTTTTTTGATTGGAAATATGTATTGGGAGGGTGATCAACAAAATGATTTTTGTAAGTAATTATCAATATGTAGTGAAATTAGGGGTATTCTTTAATATCACATGAACGAAGGCGCTATGAAATGGTTGACCCCGTGTATAAAATATAGAGAAAATTTTGGAGATTGGATGATATGCATTTAGGCATAATGTCAAAAAATAACAATATTAAATTAATATATTGATTCAAAAGATTGGAATGATGGTTAACTATTGTAACTTTTTTAAAACATAGAGAAAATTTTGGAGATTGGATGGTATGCAATTTGCAGTGGAGCAATATCATAATTTTTTTTTTGTGTTGTCTATGCATTTAAAAGTTTATATAGTAGTTGAACAATATTACAAAATATTTATAAGTGAATTAAAAGTATTTATTTTGATAAGCCAATTAAAAGTATTGATTGTTGATGGGGGATAAGTTATTTTTCTCAATTGAGAAGAATAAAATGAATTTTATTTAAGTTTTCAAAGTTCTCATAGGATTCAAATGACAAGATCTAATATACACTTACAAGCAATTGACATTATTAAATGATAACATTTTATAAATTAAATTAAAGGATCTAATTTTATTTTGTGAACACTTACAAACCATTAACATTATTAAATGATAACATTTTATAAATTAAATTAAAGGACCTAATATACACTACTTGCTTTTTGACATTATTAAATAATAACATTTTATAAATACACTAGTTGCTTTTTGACATTATTAAATGATAAAATTTTATAAATTAAATTAAAGGATCTAATATACACTACTTGCTTGTAGCATTTTGTGAACACTTAAAAGCTATTGACATTATTAAATGATAACATTTTATAAATTAAATTAAAGAATTTAATATACACTACTTGCTTATAGGCTATTAACATTCTTAAATGATAACATTTTATAAATTAAAAACAAAAAGTGAAAACAACCCACCTTTCCGCAAACATATAAATATTTTATGTAACATATAAATGCCAAAAACATAGTGATTCCCATGGACTTGGCTTTGCGCTAAGAACACTTAGCAAGCTTACAGTAACTAAATATTTTATGTAATATATAAATGACCAAAACATAGTGATTACCCATGAGCTTGGCTTTGTGCTAAGATAACTTCTTATGGTAACTAATTTATTTCTGTGAAAAAGAAGGATGTGATTTATGTCAAGCCTTTCCCTAGCCATATACGAATCATATACACCATGGCTGCACATTTTTCTTTCTATAATTTTAAAGCTCTTAGTAAATGCAAAGTTTCAGTTAAAACGAGAAGAAAAATTAGGATAAAGAAGCTTCTAGAACCCTAACCCATTCCCACACGTCAGAGAAGGATAGAATCTGAGCAGTATAAGCCGGCACCACATCTCCTCAATCTCACATTTCATTTGATTTGATCACTTTCTATGAAGTATGGTTAATACACGAGAAAATTGAAAAAAAATCAGTTAAAACGGGAAGAAAAATTAGGATAAAGAAGCTGCTTGAACCCTAACCCATACCCACATGTCAGTGAAGGACGAAAAGTGAGCAATGTAGGCCGACACCACATCTTTTCAATCACATGTTTCATTTGATTTGATCAATTTATATGAAGTATGGTTAATACGCGAGAAAATTGAAAAAAAAAAACAGAGGAGGTCCCGAGTAGCTTACACTTGAAAGCCCGTCTTAATGTGTTGTATATGGATGAGAATACCTCCTATATATGGATGAGAATACCTCTGTGTGCATTAAGACTCCCGTGAGTCTAGCTTGTCATAGTCCACCGAGAGAGATATATATCAGTAGTTGAATTAAGAATTATCTAATCGGAACAATCATGGCAGAAGCTTACAGATTAAACAAAGCCTAGAAAATAATTCTTTCCAAATTTGGATGGAATTTGTTTCATGCGAAAATTATCCCTAAAGTTGAAGGTGATTCAGCGGATTTGATTTTAAATGGAAAAGTTGTCTAAATCAAGAAGCTTCTCAGCAGTAGCTCTGTCGAATTCTAACCAAATTGGCTTCTACCACACTATTGGCTGGGCCATGTTTATTTCAAAAACTTTATCGAGTCAGTAGATTAAATGCTCCTCTAGATACTTTTAAGAACTTTAAACACTTATAGTTCTTATTTCTTTCAATGTGAGACAAGAGCTTCTTCGCTTACGCTCAGGGGGACACAATTGGTATGGACTTGACCTTACCTTCTAGCTTCCAGCCTATGCTTCCTTTACCTTCACTGCTACTTGTCCGACTCGTATCATGCCCCCATTAGCAATGAGCATCGGTTACAGAAATAGCCCCCATTAGCAATGAGCACCAGTTACAGAAATAGAAGATGAGCCTGCTTCCATTATATAGTTATGGTTATAGATATTTTTAAGAACTTTAAAAATAATGAATAACTTAAAATATAATTTATATGAAGGATGATTTTCAAATATAATTAAATTTCTAAACTTAAAAAACATTCTCATGCAACATGTCAAAGCCACGTTCAAACCATGCACAAGCCACATGTAATCCAGAAGGACAAGGTTTTCTGTGAGAGTGGAGATGATCTATTTGGAAGATTAGTCCAACAGGAAGCCTGTAGTTAGGAACCTCTAAGCACAACATCTTTTACTGAAGAAGAACGCACACAAGGATCACAAAATTGAAATAAGCTTAATTAATTTTGAAGGTTGATCTTAATGGTTACATGCCACAACCACTCATGGAAATAGGCTAGGTTATTTTCCATCCTCAAGAAATCCCTAATTGTAACCTAAATATTCCCTATATATATATCTAATTGAAAGGAATTGATCAAACGAGGAGGGAGCTTCAATCTTCTTTGCTGCTAAACCTTGACGCGGGCCTTCCAAATTTTGAAGCTGCATGTTTTTTTTTAAACATCTTTTCAATATTATTATTCTTTGATCGATAGAAATGGTAGCATACAAGGATGGAATTTTCTACCTTTCTCGATGCAACAAGACAATTTTTTTAGGTTAGATGCAATGGTACTAATGGTGCAGGCTTGAAGGCCATCAATTCAGTTCCATGCCATATCTTGTTAATTGATGTAAGGCGTGACACAACAAAAGAAGACCGTCAAAAAATAGTTTCTATAATTCTTTGAATGGATTGGTCGCAAGCAAACAAATAATAGATATGCTCTCTTCTATTAACTGATATTTTATTAACTGCACCGAATTACAAGGGAAACCTCTGTTAGGTGAAAAAATGTCTTGAACAGGAGTACACCAGGTATTCCTAAATTGTCTAATCCCCATTAATATTCTATGTAATCCTGTTTATAAAGGAGAGAGACCAATTACAAAAGGCAGTAACTGAATTAATTGGCTCAGTTGACCCGGGCTGCCATTGCTCGGTTGCGTCAACCTACTATCCAACGCATGCAAATGCAGAGCACTTCTTGTAAACATGTCGTAACACTATGTTCATAGTTTTATAGCTATACTAGACCGTGTCAAATGCTGAAGACAGAAACTCTTAACTAGACTAGACCGCGTCGAATGCTGAAGACATAAACTTTTAATTAAATATCTATCAAAAGGATTAAAGCCTCACCTTGGGATATATGATGCTGCCATGGATTGAAATGCTAATTTTTTTTTTTTATTTCTGCCTTGTGATTCCCTCCAAAAGGTAATTCACAATCTTTATTTTTATATATTTCTATTATATTTACTTTATCGAATGGTTCTGTATTGACCATCACTATATCGTGGTAATTGTTCACTTCGGCCTGAAGAATGTTGCGAAGACAATAATATTCATTATTTAGCGAAAAAAACACTTATTTGTGCGAAAATCAAACTTAAGTTATTACAATTCAGTTCCGCAGTAATATTGGAAATATTAATCACTCGCATATTTGTACCTGACTCTCAGCCGACTCTGTTAGAGTCTGTATTAGTCAAGATCTTGTTGGTGAGTCTGACAAGAGGGAATAGTCCACGATTCGGCAATGTAAACCAGTCGAATTTATTTCTGAAGCTAAGTTGTTAGGTAGATAGTTATTGCAGTCTTTACTAGTGAGTCGATCGATTCATGTAGAAGCAATTTTCAGGTTGCCTATAAATAGAAGAAGAAAATTGTAAATCAGTTTAGACATAATAGTTAGACAATGGAGGAACTCGGGGTGAGAAAACGAGAGAAAGAGTAATTGAAGCTCAAGCTTATGTGTATGTGATTCAGTTGAAGAGTCGAAGCTCTATAAAAGGATCAGTCAATGAGTTGACAAGTTTGGACAGACAAGTTTGTAATACCTTTGTTATTTCCGCACAAGTTATATATATATGAAATAGTTTATGGTTGAATGCATGTTTATTTGGCCACACAATATTTCCAAATTTACTTGTGTAAGAGAACCATTTGGTTTTGATCCTGATGGGTCTGAAACACTAGGTGATGTATCATAGAAATGAGCCCTTGTTTGAATATTAACCTCATGATCTAATCCAAAGATGTTGGCTATGGGTGGATTTCCCCCTTACATAGGGTTTTCTTGGTTTCCCCTTTGCGTGAGTACTGGAGCTACAGTGACCATCTGTTGCTGCTGTGGAAAAGGTTGAGTCAACACAGCAGGTTGTTGTGGTCCACTGCATTGAGATAAAATTTGATGAATGTCATCCATATGAGGGCATAGGTGAGTAGGATGATCTCCTTGAAACAATTTGCAAGGATAATTGTTTTTATGTTTCTTCTAATTTCCTTTTGGTTGATTATTCATTCTAGCTGCATCTACTGTCCCAACATTAGCATTTGGATTTTTCTTTGGTTTCTTCTTTTTCCTTTTTGGTCCATGGCTTGGACCATGAGATATTTTGAAGTTTGGGTAGGATTTGTAGGTTGTTGGTTTTCCTGGATAGCTGTGGATTGAGAATTTTTAACTGACACTTGTCACATTTGCTGGGTAAGTTGATCAATTTGGATTCTAGAACCAATCACACCATAGGCATGAGGTCCTTTCGATGGCCTTTCTGGATCAAACGTAGCTCTCCCAGTAATAGGTATTAAATCATAAAGTGTGTGTGACTATGAATATATCAAATCCCTTTGTTGGGATCTCTAAATGAGTTGTTCTTCGATCATGGATCCTGACATAGCTACATATTTGGAAAGAGTAGGAAACAATGATTTTAAAAACCAATATGCTAAGAATTGATCTAGTATTTCTTCTTTAATAAGCCTTCGGCAGCTCCTCCACTCATGTATATGATCATATATGTGAGTAGAAGTGGATTTCCTAAGCAAATTCAAAATTTCAGTACCCGTCTCATAACGGATAGGTAATTGAAAATGTGTCAAAAATACCATGGATAAAGATGAAAAATCTGTGAATGTATTATGTGGAAATTCAATGTACCATTTCGCAGCGGTTCTCGTGAGGGTCCACTGAAACAACCTCAACCTAATACTATCATCAACTAGGGAATTTGATGAACACCATAAATGAAATGTCATCACTTGATTTAACGTATCGGACCCTGGCCATCTATCGAACTTAGGCATGCGCCCGAAGGAAGTTTAGTTGGTATGGTTGGCCATCCATTCATATGTAGAACATGATCATTGGTCAGTCAGGATAAATACGATAGATTCAACGTGGATAGAAATGGTGATCTGATAGGTTTCGTCATAGATGTTTTATATGTGGCTGGAACTTGATAGTTCCATTGACCTGGGGTTTTATTGACGTTCCAAGGCAGATTTCCTCGTTGAAAAGGAGTACCCCAAAAATATTATTTATTCCCAAGAGTTTTTCCATTCCAATGTGGGATGGCATTGAAAGATGAATTATCCCCTTGTGGATGTGGAATCCAACAAGGTTGATAGTTTCCTGGGATTTGACCATTTTAAGAATATTGTCCTTGTAATTGAGAAGTATTACAATTTGGATTTCCCCCTTATGGGGGTAGGTTTCCAAAAGATTGGTTACTTCCAAGACTCATACCACTCGTGTTCGAGATAGGATTGATAGGTGGAATGCCCCCTATTATAGTGGTCATTGGGGGTGTAAGGTTTCCCCAGGAATTGTGCTAGGATTCATATGAGGATAACCTCCTGGGACATTTCCACTCATTTGTGGATGATTTCTCCAATTGGTATGCATGTTCCAAGGTCCATTTCCTCCACTTGGAATATTACCATTCCAAGGTGTAGATTTCCCTCTAGAAGTGGAACCTAGACAAGAATTAGTTTGACCAAAAGGATTCAAATTAAATCTTTATAATTTTTTACCTTGATAAGTCCCACCATATGGGAAACACATATTTGGTAAGGTACACCCTCCAATAGGGATACCCGTATATGAAGCAGATGTACTTCTAGTATTGGAACCTAGAACTATACCAACTAACACTGAATTGTTGGTGGAAATTGTATTATTAAGAGGCATGCTAACCATTGGGATTGTCATTGGGGTCAAATTGGAGGTATTACCTCCTCCAACCACCATTTGAGGCTGAAATGGTGTGGTTCCTAGAGCTTTTGTAGAATCCAAGGGGTTAAGTGTAGGATGTTGCATGCTATTTGAATATGTTAAAAGAGGGTTGAGGTTATTCGATGATTCATTTACCACGAGTATTGTTGGGTTTGAAATATTGTGTTGGATCAAACCTCAACCAACAAAACCTAGTCGATAGGGGTCCCACTCTGTCGACACTCGACTCACCGCTATCTCCTTGAGCATCAGCCTAGACAGGTTTTACCCTGTTCAGAAACACCCACAGAGTGGATGAGGTCTCACCTGAGATGTTCAAGGGAGTGCTGACGAAACCAAGTTTCCCCAGTATAGAAGAGGATTAGGGCATCGATGATTCATCATATTAACGACCATAATAGATCGACTTCTTTAATGGAACCGTTCATCATTACACATCATTCATTCATAATTGTAATGGATATACCAGTGAAAAACATATCTGAAAAGATAACAACAGTCATAAACAGTAAACATCACATCATAGATCCATATCTCATATTCACTTAGCAATTATCGTCAATTTTGCAGGAAAAGAAAGACAAAAAAAGAGAAGATAACAACGATTCAGGTCGACATCTGTCTTATCATATTACTTCTGGTAAATCAACCACAAATCAAAATAGATACTAATTCATCTCTTCATTTAGATAAAAAACATACCTGAAAAACTATCTCTCATCACGATTAAAATTCTTCTATTTATAGGCTTGCACCTTTACATTCGTGGTCCACTTCTAACTAACTCCTAACTGATTTAACTGACTAATGACCAATATCCACAAAAATTGGTCAACAAGTACAAAAAGTGACACAAAATAATCAGAAGTAGTCTATCTTCCACCTGTCACGCTATCTTCGTCTTGCACTATGTCTTCTGAGCTTGCGCAACATCCACGATGTTGTGCAACTTACCCCAATCCCTTGCTAACAGGCCTCGAACATAGTCTTATGGCTCGTCCAGGAGCCACGTCAGGCGGACTTAGTGTAATCATTGATTTTAATCTTGAAGTCTTTGTACTGCTAAGAAATTTATGTGACTTGCGCTTTGACATTCTCAGCAACATCCTGACATGTAAGGCGATCCTTCTTCAACGGGTTCTCCACCATATTGGAATTAACCTATTTCTTTTCGTCCTGCACAGCCTACAGTGCAACGACTGATTTTCTTGATAGTTGGCTCACTACATTTCCACTGTCACTCTTGTTCCTTTGCAACTCGCTGTTGGAGATCCTTTAGTTCTGTAAATCATGTGATCGAAAAAATTAGCGGCATTGTCCTTAACGTTATCTTCAATGTTTCCAACTGGTTCTCAGCTTCCTACAACTGCTTGGATAGTTGATCTAGCTGATCATCTTGAACAACACTACCCCAAAATTGTGTCGTTGCCTCCGTGACCTTCTTTGCATCTTGCTCCATTTCATCAAACTGTGTTGCAATATCTTCAATGGAACTCTTCCATTCTGTGACCTGCTCTGGTGGTGTGTCTTGGTAAACTATAGCGTTCAACTAGTTGTTTTCCAACTAGAGATGCGTGATGAATTCTAGAAGTTGCTTGGCCTTGGCGACTACATCCAGCTCTGCTATGCTTTCGTGGATGTACTAGCAAGCCTTTTTAATGGCCTCTTCTACTTTCCCCTAACTTGTGAATAGCCGCACCTTATCAATAACAAGGCGGTCAGTTTCCTTTTTCAATTTAGTAACTTCTACAACAATCTTCCTCTTCAATTCCTCCTGCATTGTCTTCAATGCTGCGATCTCCTACACTTTTTCTGCTGTCAGCTGCTCCCTTACCCATCGTAATTCCTCTACTTCCTTCTTCATGGCCTCTTCTTCAGTTTGCGACTGTAAGTACTAGTCACCAAGCTCCTTTTTTCTATCCGCCAACTCCTGGTTGGTGACTTGTTGCATGTGTACTAGCGTTTGAGTCGATATCTTGTTGATGTCCAATGTAATTCTCTATAGTTGCTTTAGTGAGGAGTTTACATCCTCTTGACCAACGTCGATTGTAGTCGGGGGAACATGAATGTTCCTAGCCCATGGCTCAGTGCTAATCGACGTGAAATCGTGCACAGTGGCACTTTCTGGTCCTCTTAGTGAAAGGACAGTATAAATAGAATCTAGATTGGCGTGTACCTTAGCAAAACCTTCCTGAGAATACCTCTGCATTTCTTTTGCGATGACATCAGATGAGTCCATGACGGCCTTAATAAGCTGCTGTAATTGTGCTTCCAACATTGATATGGTACTACTATTGGTATCCTATTACATTTTCCTCTTCATCCTTATCTCCTTAAAGATATGTTGTGCCTCTAGGTCCACAGGATTTTCTATTGATGATTCTATGTCGGAATGATGATAACTCTGCTCCTTGTGTACAACCTCTTTAGGGGCATCTACTGGTGGCCCTATCGATACTTCTTCTATGCTCCTGGGTTTGCGGTAGTCTGCAGGCTAATCCTGGACTGTCGTGTCCAATTCTTCATCTGTCAGCTTATACCCCATTGGAATCCATTGCTTATCAGGGTCACACCGATCCTGTATCTGAATCGTATGCAGCCCAATGGAGAACCACATAATCCGCTAATATTTCAATGATGTTGCATCTAATAACCTTGGAAATTTGATTGCTACTACTTGTAATGCCTCCCAGTAGACCCACAAGTTGATCACACAATCTACTTGTCGATTGGGCTCCTCTATCCACCACAAGTTTTTATATCATGCACCTTTTCACACCTGAACAACTTCAACCATCATTCTTTGGTAATCCTCTGGCTCCATCCAGGCCACCAACACAATTAAGATCAATAGCCAACTATAAGTGAAAGGTCGCTCCCCGACCTTAACTGCGACCACATCCTTAGTCAATTGGTTCAATAAAAGGAGGGAGTAGTTCATTTGGACTCCCTCGGCGCATTTCTGTGCACATGAAATCACCCCCAAAGTGCACTGAATAGGGTGATTCTTCTTGATAATCTTACTTTCCAAAATATATGCGCTAATATGCACTTCTCTATCTTTAATGATATCAATGCGATAGGCTCTGCCATTGCGATGCAAATCATACCTATCCTTCAACCATGTCGCTAGTTGCTTATCATTATCTCATCCTTTTAAATACTACGATGGGTTTGTCCCATCCTTCGGCAACCCCGTAATGTCAAAAATAAAATCAAGAATGAGTGTGATTGGTGTGTCCAACCACAACGTTCCTCCATGGAAGCATGCCAAAATCTATTTGACGCACGCATTGGCTTCATTCAGCCACCCAAAGTGTGGCATGTCTATGAGCCCTAGCAACCCAGACTTATCCAACCCTTGCGCCCATGGCTGAGGAGTACACACTACCGTTCCTCCTACGACCGAAGGCAATGACTCATAGGGTTCATCCGCTACATCCTTCCATGGCAACAGATCATGATCCTTGTACTTCATCTTCATCAATGCAGGGACAATGTTAGTGGTGCACACCATCCCTTTCGGCAGCGATGATGTTTTCGGTTGATACTTCTGATATTTAGTCAAGAACTGAGGCTTCGCACCAGGTCGGGTGGATGCAATGTACCTCAAAATATTCTTCACACAAACCCCAATGCGAACTGTTGATTTGATAGCTCCAGAGCTAGAGGACCCCGTCTGGGAAGCGCCTTCCCCTTGCACCCAGATGGAAGTTCTCATCTACCTCTTCTGTGGTGGTGTGGAGCTTGGATTCTGGGCCTTCCACTTTCCCCTTGAAATCGATGATGATCTGACTAGCATGCTCATGACTTCTTCAATAATAGCAGTGGGTCTAACCGATGATTCCTGCTCACTCGAAATCTCTACAATGTCAGGGTTGCTCAGCATGTTACACCAATACACCTCACTAGTCTACATATCACACACCCTCCTCTTCACTTTGCAGCTCACACACTGCCCTCTACATTCATTAGAGGAAATTTCAACTCAAAATGGGCCTTTTAACTCTAATTCACATTCCATGTCATCATGTGTTAGCAAATGAAATTGATTTAAATTTGAAATACCGTATAGGTCTTAAACACTTTTTTAATATAAATTTGGGGATAGGTATCATAAATAAAAACTATTTTTTTGTTTGTATTTCCGACATATCTCCCCGCTTTTTGTTTGTATTTCCTACTCAATGCATCAACAACTTTATTTTCTTTACCTTTTATTTGCTGAATTTCAAAATCATACTCACTTAAGAAAGCTAACCACCTAGCTTGTCTGGCATTTAGATTAGGCTGATCTAATAGATACTTCAATCCTTTATTATCAGTCATCAAAACAAATTTTTTGCCAATTAGGTGATGTCGCCACATCTTTAAGGCGTGTATAACAACTGCTAATTCTAGATCATATGTTGGATAATTCTTTTCATGAATTTTTAACTTTCTAGACTCATAGGAAATAACATGCCCTTCTTGAGTCAGCACACCGCCTAAGCCATCATTACAGGCGTCAGTGCACACTACAAATTCTTTATTAGGATCAACTATTCTTAAAATAGGTGCGCTGGTTAATAAAGTTTTTAACTTTTTAAAGCTTTCTTCACATTTTTTATTCCAGTCGAACTTCTTTCCCTTCTTCTGCAAGGAATTTATTGGATTTGCGATCCTCGAAAAATCTTTAATGAACCTCCGGTAGTCACCGGTAATGCCCATGAAAGATCGAACATCTCTCACATCCTTAAGAACCGGCCAATCTTCGATTTCCCTTATCTTTTCAAGATCTACTAAGATTCCTTCCTTGGTCACCACATGACCTAAGTACTGAATTTCATCCTTGAAGAAATCACATTTACTAAACTTTGCGAAGAGTTGATGATCTCGCAACTCTTGCAAAATGATTTTTAGATGTTCTTTGTGTTCTTCTTCAGTTTTTGAATAAATTAGAATGTCGTCGATAAACACGACCACAAACTTGTCTCAATACTTATGCATAACATTGTTCATCAAACATATGAAAACAGCTGGGGCATTGGTAAGCCCGAATGGCATTACGACAAATTCGTAATGACCATATCTAGTTCTGAAAGTTGTCTTAAAGATGTCTTCATCTTTAATTCTTACTTGATGATATCTAGACCTTAAATCTATTTTCGAAAACACTGTGGCTCCACGTAGTTGATCAAACAGATCATCTATGTGGGGCAAAGGATATCAATTTTTGATGGTCATTTTATTTAACTGATGGTAATCAATGCAAAGTTGCATGGTTCCGTCCTTTTTCTTAACGAAGATGATAGGTGCCCCCTAGGGAGACACACTAGGTCGAATATACTTTTTATCAATTAGTTTTTTTATTGAGACTTTAATTCATTAAGTTCCAATATGTTCATTTGATAAGGGGCCTTTGAACTAGGTACTGCACCCGGTGCTAGTTCAATGGTAAAATCCAGTTCCCTTTTCGGAGGTAGTTCCAGAATTTATTCAGGGAATACATAAATATATTCTTTTAAGAGTGGTATGTCTTCTACTTTTAACTTATCTATTTTAATTAGACTTTCTTCATTAGTTATTGTTACTGCATAAGCTTTACATCCCTTTCTAACAGCTCTTTTAAGCTGTAAAGCAAAAATCTGCCTTATAGTGGTTTTTCTAGGAATTCCTTTTACATTTACCGGTTTTTCGTCATTGTTTAAACATGTGAAGGTTTTATCATAACAATTTAGAATTACTCTATGTTGTTCTACCCAGTCCATACCAATCAACAAATCATAAGAATCAAGAGGCAATACATTAAGCTTGACAACATTTTTAAAATGATCCATAACTAATACACATTCTTTTACAAAACGAGTTAATTTTATTTTAGCACCAGTGGCCAACTGAACCAACCAAGAATTCTCAAATTTTTCAACATATAACTTACATTTTTCTACTATTTTAGGTGCAATATAACGGAGACTAGCTCCTGGATCAATCAAAATAGTTACAGGGGTCTGTTTTATCATACCTTCTACTTCCACCATGGAAGTCTGATATTCTGCTTGTTGATTCTCCAAGGCTACGTTGATTCTGGGCACGGTCCTTGCTAGTTCCCCAACGGTCATCTACTTTGACAGTCAACCAACCCTTCTTACTTGGCCTAGTTCATCAAGTAAAAGACACATTTGAGCAACCAAGAGACTTCACATACTGTCAATCAAACTTTTTCCAAACACACTCAACACAATGACACCATAAACAACCTCAATCACAGTCAAGGAATACTTGACAGTTAAACATGATATACTTCAACCAAATAACCTCAACCAATAAGATGTTGTTTGTGCTGCTTCCTTTGTTTGTGCTTGACAGATCTTGCATGAAAATTGAGCAATAGCTCAAAAATCCAAGCATTGCACCAGAAGCCAAGGATTACCACTTAATACCCTAAGTAAGGAAATTGTTGATCAAGCTTGCTTGATTGACTATGCTGGGTGTGATGAAAGCCTAAAATGTGCAGGCTGTTTGACCTTACGGTGCCCCTTTTGTTGTGATTTTCAAGTTTTTAACAGGTGAAAGCATTCGCTCTAGCAGATTCAGATGGCTTCTTCCGTAGATCTTTTGACTCCGTTCAATTTCCATTCATGGAAAGGAGACATGGAGATCCAGATATGTGCCAGAGGACTCTATAGGGTCACTATGGACACTGAAGAAGAGCCTGCTTTTGTGACAGACAAAGCTATATTCTTGAACAAGAAAGATGAAGCATTCGAATTCATGTGCCTCTCTGTTTCCCGAGATCTTCTTTTCCATCTTTCAGGATTGAAGACTCCAAAGGAAATTTGGGACAAATTGGAAACCCTATATGGAAAGAAGGATGATTTGAGATTTTTCCAGCTCAAAGATGAATTGATGTCTCCATCCTTCCAATTTCGAGACCTTGAATGAATTTTTCACAAAGTTCAAGCACATTGTCTTACTGTTGAAGCAATGCAAATTGGAGAAGGATGATGATCAGGTCATCCTCACCATACTCTCCAAACTTGGAGCCGATTATTCAGTTTTTGTCTCTACATTCCGTGCGGGGAAGCTCACCACCCCTGGATGGAAGATGCCTGCACTCAATGCCTTCATTGAGTCCCTAACAAGTGAAAATGATAAGCTTGTGCAGATGGGGATCATCAGATCCTCCCGTGATCAAGCCCTCCATGTCTCAGGGCCCAAATATCTAAAGGGTAAAGGAAAGTAGCAGAAGAACCCAAAAACTAAATTCGAAGCTCCTAAGCCTAAAGTTGAAAACCAGCAGCATGATGAGTCTTTCGGCTCAAAGAAGAACAAAGGAAAAGGGCATCATGGAAAGGAAAAATTCAAGTTTTCATACTGCGGGAAGGGCTTCCACCCTGAACATGCCTACATGAAGAATAATTTTGATGAAGCTACCTTTCTCCTTGAGAGAAATCACATCAATCTTCTGGAAAGCTTTCGGAGGAGAGATTAGCAAGATCGGGAACCACATCATGGAAGAGGTCATGCCCTCATGGCAAGCACTTCGAAGTCCAAAGCACTCTTGATTGAGTCTAGAGCTTTGAACCACATGATGGATGAAAGAGACTCCTTCTCATCTTTGGAGACTAGAAAATCCATCCCCATCCACATGGGAGATGACTCCACCATCATTTTAGAAGGACAAGGTACGGTTGATCTTGATAATGGCTATTTTTCAAATGTTTTGTATGTACCATCTCTTGCATCAAATCTCCTTAGTGTCTATCAGATGACACATACAGGAGTGCCTAAGAGAGTATCTTTCATCCCGAATGATGTTGATATAATAGAACTTGCATCCAGGAAACTTGTTGCTAAAGGCCTTGCAAACCATCATGCAAAAGCCTATGAGTTTTCCCACTTTGTGGTGGATGCAAAGCCCACCACACTGTTGAATCATGGAAATGAAGTTAGTAGACTATGGCATGAGAGGTTTGGACATCTCAATTTCAAATATTTGCAGCAATTACAAAAAAAATCCATGGTTGAAGGCCTCCCGGTCATCAAGGAAACCACTGGAATTTGCAAGGGCTGTGTTGTTGGAAAGCACCCTGAGCACAAGTTTGATCGGGGGAAGGAAAACCGAGCTACATGCATATTGGGGCTGATACATTTTGATATCAAAATTCCCATTCCTATCACATCCATGAATGGATCAAGCTATTTTCAGACTTTTATTGATGATTTTTCCAGGTACACATGGGTTTTCTTTCTCAAAAAGAAGTCTGAAGTATGTGAAAAATTCACTGAACTGAAGGCCTTGATTGAGAATGCATCTGGGCTTAAGATAAAGATCTTGAGATCTGATAATTGTGGGGAGTATGTCAATAATGAGTTGCTGCACATATTCTCCCAAATTGGTATTCAGGTCCAACATTCTATTCCCTACACTCCCCAGCAGAATGGTGTAGTGGAAAGGAAGAATCGGTCTCTCAAGGAGACGACCACCTGTATGTTGTAATTAAAGAAGTTGGCTGCAAATTTGTGGGATGAAGCCATGAATGCTGCAGAATACATTTATAATAGAGTGCCACACTCATCTGTGAAAGGGAATACCCCTTTTGAAGCATACTTCAGACACAAGCCGGATGTGTCGAACCTGCGGGTGTTTGGGTCCATTGCATGGGCCCGAATTCCACTTGATAAAAGAAGGGATTTGCAACCACAAAGCATAGAATGTCTGTTTATTGGGTATCCTGATGAATTAAAAGGTTTCAAGCTGCTAGATATCAAAACAAAATATATCATCATCGAAAGGAGTGTCAAGTTCTGAGGAGCCTCTTCAGGAGGTGGAACTAGTGAAGGAGAGAACTGCTGAATTTCCTTCCTATTCTATTGAATATTTGGATGATAAAATTGGGGGTGATGACCCTGATTTGGATCCTATGATTTCTGATATTAGTGTAGAGTAAACATTAGATGCTGAATTAGAACCTGAAGTACAAAATAATCTCCTAACATGGGCCTGACAGACACTCTCCTCCGCAGGAGATAACATTGGAAATTCAGATGATCCAAGGAGAACTCGGTCTGATTTCCAAAGAGCAGGTATTGCGCTATCTTGTCCTAATAATTTGCTATCCAAAAATTAGTATTTGATGATTATTTCAGACCCAAAATCCTACTACCATTCTCAGAAGGATCCAAGATGGCAAGTTTCCATGGATGAAGAGATTAATGCTTTTCAGAAAAACACTACTTGGGAGCTAGTTTGTCTTCCTTTGGGAAGGAAATTGGTTCAATGCAAGTGGGTGTTTTGGACCAAGGTTTCTGCTGATGGAAACATCTAAAAATATAAGGCAAGGCTGGTGGCAAAATGTTTCTCTTAGGTCCAAGTTGTGGACTACTATGAGACTTTTGCACCGGTTGCCAAAATGGACTCCATCCGCCTAGTTTTGGCAATTTCAGCATCTAAGCACTGGGAAGTGCATCATATGGATGTTAAGTCAGCCTTTCTGCATGGAGATCTTCATGAGGAGTTATACATGAAGCAGCCTGAGGGCTACATCTCTGATCCATCTTTGGTTTGCAAGATAAATAAGTCACTATACGGGTTAAAATAGGCCCCAAGAGAGTGGTATTCCAAGATGGATGCCTTCCTTCTCTCGCAATACTTACAAAGGTGTATATTAGATCCAAATGTGTATATATAGAAGTCTGATGGTAATTTGATTATTATTTTTTTATATATTGATGACTTACTGATCACAGGTAGCACAGTTGCTTCTATTTCAGCCATCAAAACTGCTCTCCACAATGCATTTGAAATGAGCGATTTGGGGCTCTTAAAACAATTTTTGGGGCTTGAAATTGATCAAAATTATGATGGGATAATGGTCACTTAGTACAAATACATATTATACCTATTATTCAAGTTTAACATGGCTGAATGTAGGCCTGCACCATTCCCTTTCCTTTCAGGGATCAGCCTTGAAGAAGGAAAAAGCACACCTCCCATGGACTGCATTATTTATTGACAGCTGATTAGTAGCTTGTTGTACTTGACACATTCTCGACTTGATATCTGTTATGCCATGAATGCTGTATCAAGATACATGCAGCAGCGCCATGATCTTCATTGGAAGGCAGCCAAGAGGATCCTCCAGTATATTCAGGGAACCAGGACCTACAACATTCACTATGCTGCAGACTCCAAGCTAGAGCTAGTTGGATACACATATTTAGATTGGGCGGGTGATTCTATTGATCAAAATTCTACTTTTGGATATGTATTCATGTTTTGTGGTGGCCCCATTTTCTGGTCTAGCAAAAAGCAGGCCGCCATAGCATTATCTTCAGCAAAGGCCGAGTATTGAGGAGCGGTGAATGCATGCATCC
>LPNX010417583.1:4086-27495 GCA_001517045.1 Pseudotsuga menziesii | reverse complement strand
GATATTGATTGAGTTTGACATAGTTGGTTAAGTATTTTATCTTATTGGTTGAGGTTATTTGGTTGAAGTATATCATGTTTAACTGTCAAGTATTCCTTGATTGTGATTGAGGTTGGTTATGGTGTCATTGAGTTGAGTGTGTTTGGAAAAAGTTTGATTGACAGTATGTGAAGTCTCTTGGTTGCTCAAATGTGTCTTTTACTTGATGAACTAGGCCAAGTAAGAAGGGTTGGTTGAATGTCAAAGCACTTTATTAGGTTAACACAATTATATGATTGATTTGGCACAGGTACACAAGCATCTTGGTACAATTGAGAAAGATTGGAACAAGCTGCCTTATGTGCAGTTGTTTTGACTAAGATTGGATGAGTTGTATGAGAAGATGGTTTGACCCAGGTGGACTGAGTTTAGTGTGCAGACTCAGATTGAGTGAGTTGGTTGATGTGAGAAATAGATTGATTGTACATGTTGATGAGTATTGTGATACAACGGACATTGATCGGTTGATGAGTAGTGATCAGATAATGAGTAGTGGCTAGTAGTGGCAGTTGTTGTGTAGTGTGGTACAGGTTGTGCAGTGTGGTACAGATTGTGCAGTGTAGCACAAGTGTTGATTAACAGGCCCGCAGGATCAGTGCGGTTGTGGTTCAACTGTTTCTATCTTCATATCAGGGTGGAAGGACGGGGCAAGGAAAGGAGGTCGTAGCCTCCTTCCAGTTGAGAGTGCATTGGATCTGAAAATGGCAGGAAGTGTGAGAATTCATATGCCTTGGAGGCATGATTTGCAACATGCTTCACTATGATGTTCCCAGTAGAGATATCCGTGATCTCCACTGAGTCAGGACCAAATGTCACTCACTTTGGAGGGCCAGTGTGAGTCATATGGTATACAGATAACATATTTGTAGCCAAGGAGGGAACATACAACACATCTTTGAAATTTCCATGTTCAAGCTTGATAGAACCCTTCCATTTGGCTCAAATTTCACTGTCATTACCCATGAGAATGCAAGTGCCATCAGTAGATTGCAAAGAAGAGAATGATTCTATGGATGCAACCATATGATTGGAAGATCCTAAATCAATGAGGAAGGTATGTTTTCTTGAAAAACTTGCCTTCAGTGCATGGCATGTCTCATCATGTTCTTCGGTTTCTTCTCTATGGCCAGCCTTCCTTGCGATAGCAGGTACAACAATGTTATGTTTCTTTAGAAGAAGATCCATTTCATCAATGTTTCTTCTCATACAGGAGCTTTCTGGATGAAATCCCCTTTCACAATAAGAACAAAGGCTCTTTCCTTTGCCATTATTCTTGCTTCTCCTTGAATCTAGGGGCTGATTTGACTGCACTTTCTCCATAGGAGGCTCATTTTTCTGCTTCTCCTTACCATTCGTAGCAGTAGGTCCTCCAACAACCAATGCTTGATCTTTGGAAGACCGAATGATCCCCATTTGGAACAACTTGTCATGCTCATTGGTGAGAGATTCAATGAAGGCATTAAGAGTTGGCATCTTCCAATTTGGTGTAGTGAGCTTCCCGGAATGAAAGGTTGATACAAATACTGAGTAGTTTGCACCAAGTTTTGAGAGGATGGAAAGGATGAGTTGATCATCCTCCTTCTCAACCTTGCATAGCTTGAAATGGAACACCAGGTGCTTGAATTTGGTGAAGAAATCATTCATATTTTCAAAGTTTCCTGGGTGAAGAGAAATCAACTCATTCCCTAGCTGATAGATCCTCATGTCATCTTTCTTATCAAAGAAAGAAGCAAGCTTATCCAAAAACTCCTTAGGAGTCTTCAATCCATTGATATGAAAGATAATATCTCTATAGATTGACAGGCACAGGCATTCGTAAGCTTCATCAAGCCTATTCAAGTATTTTTCTTTATCAACATAATGAACCGACTCTGCCTATGTATCCATTGTGAGTCTGAAGAGTCTTTTGGAGCGAAGCTGCATATCCATGTTCTCCTTCCACTAGTGGTAGTTTAAAGGAGTGAGAATATTCATTGGAGGGGCCATTGTGCTGTTGTAGCGGATGCAGTGAAGGAGACTGAGCTGCTGCAGTGAATGCAGTGAAGGAGACTGAGCTGCTGTAGCGAATGCAATGAAGGAGATTGAAAAACCTGTAAATCACACAATCAAACAGACAAAGTAAGGTCGATAACCTGCACTTTTGGAATTTTCTTCACACCCAGCTTTGTTCATCAAGAAAGCTTGATCTTCCTTTGCTTAAGATTTATGTGGTAAATTCTCCGCTTCTGGTGTAGTGCTGGAAGGAGTAATTTTGCTCAAAAAAATTTGATCTAGTAGGAGATATGTAGGAGGAGAAGTGCCTTGTCCTGCTGAGGCTCTGATACCATATTAAATTGAGCACATATATCTGTGGACCAACATACAACTCACAAGATAGATCAAATAATTTTACTCAGAAATTGAAGAATGAAACAGTGCAAAAATGGATTGCAACTGTGAATGATTTGATTAATCAAACGTAATTGGATAATAATTACAATGTAATACACTGGTATTAATAACCAGTAAATTCAAATGCATGAGAGAGGAATTCAAATTTATTGACTCTACCTAACTGTATGGACAACTGGACATGCCTAAATCATTATCGGAGCTCAACTAGTTGGCCCCAGTTGCCTCAATCAATGAACCAGTCAGTTAGAATCAATTAACTATCCTAACTGAATGTTGTAGGTGAGGAATTGTGCCTTCCCACATGAAATCATTCAATGAATACTGCTAACCAAGTGTAACTGGATGTAATTGAATGTAACTAGATGTAACTGACTCCTAACTAGGATTAACTAGTCACTAAATGAACTCAATTGAAGGAGGTTGGTTTCGACACTCCTAGTGGCTCCTAAATTGTATGGATTGGTCTAGGAGGCTCCTAAACTGATGCATGCAAGTGCAGTAAGTGGAATTTAGCCTCAAATAGTGTTCCCCACACTCTAGTAACCGGTACATGTGTCCCAATTAGGCCATGTGGACGCAATGATTCTAGTGACTAAATATAGACTGAAAGACTCCTAGTTTAGACATGATTGACCCAGCAGAGAAAGAAGCTTCAATAAAACAAATGAGAATTATAATCCTAACTGAAGACATCAATAAAACGAAAGAGAATATTTATTTATTTGAATCATGTAATTTAACCCAACAGAGAAAGAAGCTTTTGGAAGCTTTTGATCCACAACCCAGCAGATCCGAGGATGGCATTCAATATGACAAAGAAATTAATGAAGCTAGCATTGGAGGGAACTCCAAATCTCAAACTTTTCAATTCTTATTGTCTTTTGAGATTTTAAATCATAATGTGCATAATTGTTTGGTGGATTATGGGGCTTCATCTAATGCCATGCCACTTTCAGTATGTAAAAAGATCAACGGTCAACCTACACCATCCTCATGTAATCTCATTCAGTTGGACAGATCTGTAGTAAAGGTAACAGGAGAAATGAAAAATGTGTTGATTCGGTTATCTGCAGATGAGAGAGTTTTACAGTTCATAGATATTATGGTGGTAGATATACCATAGGCCTATGGTTTGATATTGAGCAGGGATTGGTTTGCAAAACTGAATGGGTACTTCACAACTGATTGGTCGCACCTATGGCTGCCATTTAAGAACAATCAAAACCAGATTAAGGTAATGAGGGAACCACACATGAAATACAATGCAACTCAATTAGAGGGAAAGGACGAACCTGCAAAATTTTCATCTTCTGTTCTGGGGAAATACTTTGTAGAGCTTGAACCTGGAAATTATCAAGCTGAAGAAGCCAATAGTGAGTCAGACACAGTCCGATCTCCTTCATTTTTCATAGGCTGATAATATTGATTGTAATATAGTTAACTTACTTTCTAACATAGAAAGCAACACTAATCAAGTAGATTTAGAAGATAGATTTTGGTTTTTGTATTTTGATGGTTCCAAAACACAGGATCAAGAGCAGGTTGTGCCCTGATTGACCCTAAAAAGAACAAACAATTTCTCTCTTGTCGATTAGAGTTTGAATGTACAAATAAAATTGATGAGTATGAATCTATAGTCCAGGACCTGAGAAACGCCGTTGATCTTAAAGTTAGAAATTTAAAAGTATTTGGTGATTCTGAGGTAATTGTCAGACAGATTAGAAATACAATTCATTATTTGTCACCAAACTTAAAAGGTTATAAAACTAAAGTCTGGGATCTTATAACACATTTCAATGGCTCCAATATAAGTTCAATTCCTAGGTTGCAAAATGTTGCAGCTAATTTTTTAGCTGTTTCTGCTGCAAGGCTAGTACCCACTAATAACAAGAGCTCTATTGAACTCATTTTCAGGCCATCAATACCAGACAATGTTGCAAACTTGAGAGTGTTTGATCATGATCAACAAATCATAGATTTTCCATCGAATGATGAAACTTTCAAGGACTTGGTGATTGATGATGAAGAGCATCAAGCTAATATTCAAAGTGAAAATTTCATGCCTAAAGGAGTGAGGACGTTGGAAGGGATGTTTGACTTAAACAACAAATTTACAAGCCCTGCCAATGTCAAAACAAATAGTTCATCCATGCAGTGTGAACCGATCAATCTAGGAACAGAGGCCGAACCCAAGTATGTAAACATGGGAAAATGTTGTTCGCCAGTAGAAAGAAGTAGATTTATCAGTGTGTTTCAGCAATACAAAGACATATTTGCTTGGAAATATGAAGACTTGAAGACCGATGACACCCACATTATCCAACATGTCATTCCTATTAAAGAGGGCATTAAACCATTCCAACAAAAAATAATAAAGATCCCGCTAAAAAAATGGAACCTTTGATCCAAAATGAAGTTAAGAAATTACTTGATGCAAAGACCATTTTTAGAGCTAGCTGGAATTCAGAGTGGGTAGCAAATTTGGTGCCAGTAAGGAAGAAATCCTGTGAGATAATATTATGTGTATATTTCCGAAATCTGAACTGAGCTTCATATAAAGAAAATTACCCATTTCCACCAATGGAACAGATCCTACAAATGGTCTTAGGTTCTGAACTGTTCTCCCTTTTAGAAGGGTTTTCAGGCTACAATCAAGTGTTGGTAGCTGAGAAAGATAGATTGAAAACTACGTTTCGAACAAAGTGGGGAACATTTGCGTATAGAAGAATTCCCTTTGGAATTATAAATGTTGGAGCTACTTTTCAAAGGGCAATGAATATTGCTTTTTGGGGATTAAGTGGCCACAATGTGGTGGTTTATCTAGATGATGTAACAATTTTCTCTAAGAAGAGAGAAGATCATGTTTTTCATTTGAAACAAATTTTTGATCACACGGTAGAAAATACGACATATCTTTAAATCCTAAGAAAAGAATCTTTACGGTATTATAGGGAAAAATGCTAGGCCATATTATTTCTAAGAAGGGAATCTCCATAGACCTGGAGAGGATAAAAACCATATCTCAGATTCCCTTACCCCACAACAAAAAATGTATGCAATCATTCATGGGTACCACAAATTTTGTTCGAAGGTTTGTTTTTGACTTTGCACATATAGTAAAACCTTTGCAACAAGAGTGTGCAATTTAAATGGACCAATACAGAGAAGGGTGCCTTTAACAACCTCAAAGTAGCAACAACTCACACACCTTCTCTTAAAAGTCCCAATTTTGAAAAGGATTTTATTTTGTACACTTTTGCCTCAGATAATTCACTCACAACAGTGCTCACATAGAAAGAAGAAATGGGAGATGAGTATGCCATATCATTTATGAGCACTGGGTTCTAAGGTGCTGAATTGAACTACCCTGCCATTGGCAAACATGCATATGCAGTCTTTAAAGTAGTGAAACAATTCAGACCTTACATTCTGAAAAATAGAACCAAGGTAATTGTCCCTCATCCAGTCGTTAGAACCCTTTTTGTACAAAAAGAATTGGGTGAACAAAGAGGGAATTGGGTGACAATGTTACAGGAATATGTCTTGGAATTCAAACTAGCTACCATTATCAAAGGACAAGGTCTGTGTAAAATAATTGCTGAAGGTCAGACTAATGAGGACGACGATTGGGAAAATGAAGCAAAATTGAATATGATTGATATATGTATTATATTTACAGCTCTTGAATCTTGGTATAGAGACCTAGACCTGAATCTTGGTATACTTACCAGGGCATTGGAATTCTAAACAAAGAAGAGCTCTTTGTTTAAAGTCACCCTCTTACCAAATAGTTGATGGAGTTCTTTTTAGGTAGAACTATGATGGGGTATTTCTGAGGTGCCTCGAATAAGAAGATGCCTTTAAAGTTGTCAAAGAATTGCATGATGGGCCTGTTGGAGGACATTTTTCGGGAGATACTACTGCTCACAAGATTCTAAGACTGGATATTACTGGCCAACATTGTTTAAATATGCTCATGCCGATGTAAGAAAGTGAGACATATTCCATAGAAGAGGTGGAAGACTAACAAAAGCTGCTGGACCATTGCAACCGGTTATTGTTTCAGAACCATTCAAACAATGGGGTATTAACATCATTGGAGAAATAAATCCAAATTCTTCATTACAGCATAAATATATCCTCATAGCTACTGATTACTTCACAAGATGGGTAGAATCAATTCCATTACATAACGTGAACATGGACGTGGTCATAGAATTCTTGCAAGAAAATATCATGACCAGGTTTGGGGTTCCAATTTCACTTGTCTTTGATAATGCATCTTGTTTTTCATCAATTAAGCTAACTGAATTCACTAGCGAAAAATGATTCAATTTGCATTATTCTGTGAATTATTATCCACAAGGAAATGGGTTAGCTAAATCAGCTAATAAAAATATTATCATAATTTTAAAGAAGGATGTTATTGAAAATCAAAGAAGTTGGCATATAGCTCTTCCTAATGCACTGTGGGCAGACAGGGTCACCCCAAAGAATTCCTTATGAGTGTCCCCTTATACTCTAGTTTATGCGAAAGAGGCTATCCTACCCCCAAACATTTTACTCCCATCATCTCAGTTATCCCAAGCCTCACGAGGATATAGTAGCGAAATTCTACAAGCTTGAATTAATACATTGCTGAAACTTGAAGAGTCTAGGCTCAAGTCCAAAGAAATATTTAAACACCAGCAGGGGATTGTCAAAAGATGGTTTTATAAGCATAAATATTGGAAGGGAAGTTTTTAGATTGGAGACTTGGTTCTTAAATGGGATCACCCGCATGATGAAAAGTGAAAACATACAAAATTTCAACACCTATGGGTTGGCCCCTTTCAAATTGTTGAAAAACTAGGCCCCTCGACTTATAAGTTACAAGATTTACAGGGGTGGGAAGAGAACCTTCTTGTTAATGGTCTGGTTCTCAAACCTTATTTTACCTAGTACCTTAGAGACCTTTTTGTAAGTAAATAAACTTTTTCTTTTCTTATTTTAATCGTTGTTTCCTGCCTTTTAATCGCTGTTTCTGATTTACTTTAGTTCATTTGATTTTGGTTTAAAAATAAACATCTATTTTTTGATTTGCTTTAGTTTAGTTTTTTTTATTCCAGAATAAGCCATCTCAGTCTTTTGGTGATCAGAGACATTGGAATCTGAAAAAATTGCCAAATGTTTTAATCCACGAATTGCTCATTGGAATTTATCTATGCAAAATTTTGATCAAAACAAGATTCTTTAATTTGATAGATTGCTGAAGGGAAGTTATTTTAAGAACACATTGAAGTCCTATTTAAACCTTGTAAAAGAACTAAGTTAGATGAGGTCTAGAATACTATTTTGGGGTCCCATCCACTCTCACACTAATATCTGTCCTAGGAAGCTTCATGCAAAAGACCCACATAAAGGAAGTAGAACAGACAGGTGTATGGTATTCAAAATAATCCCATGCCACAAAATGAAAACCAAAAGGCTTATTATAAAGAGTCGAAATTCCAAAACAGAAAGTATGTATCAATAATATATACTGAAGAAATAAATCAATAAAATAAAATGATTGCTCAAAAAGGTTCTTCTCTTTCCGTTAACTGAAATGAATCATTACTCACACAAAAGGGCATTATGGACGGAAGAACCTAAATCAAATCTCAAATGTAAAAGAAGCAACCAGGGAAGACTCAAAAGAAAAAAGTCCTAAGCATTAAAGAATGCAAAAGGCATGGGAATGAGGAACAAACAAATGCATCTGTCTAACTCGGTCACCATCCTGTGGTGTCATATCCGGTAGCAACCAAATACATAGGTAAAATGAATCTCACATTTTGTCTCCATGAGGGTTATCGGGACTTCTAAGCCTGGTTACCCTACCCCAAAGGACAATAATCAATGTAATGCTCTGAATATTTCATTCCTTGAAAAGTATAGACTCTTAAATGATATTGGAGAAGACCGGGATAGGATTCTCTAATCAAATTCCAAATAACAATTTTTGTTTTGAAAAGATATTTTTTTCAGAGATCTGTGTTCACCAACTAGTTGCCAATTGTTGTTGCTGCAACCCCTCCCAATTTTTTTAAAGATTTCAGGGCCCCTCCTTAGATTTTTAGCTTTTAAACTTTCTTAGACTACTTTTGGCTCTTTGAGGATCCTTTCCATGACTTAGTTTTATTTTCAACAAGTTAGAAAAACTTTTTTGCCAAGATAGAACTCATTTTTTTCACCCGATGTGTTGGCTGAACTCATCAAGTCTGGCCGACACTGCAAGAGAACTCGTTTTTCCCGTCTGATGTTTTTCTTGCTTGTCTGCCTTTTGGAAACATTTGTTGAGTTTTCCGATACATTGACAAAACTCGGTCTTTAGGGGTGACATTGTCAGCGGGGTTATCTTTTTCTTGCTGACTTGTTTGATTGGAGTTTTTTGTGAGGATCCCTGGGAAATATCGCTATTCGGAGCCGACGGTATCGGGTAAAATCAGAAAGTAAAGCCTACTTGATCGGGGGGAAACTTATATTTTTATCCGACAACCTCTTTTCGGGAGATTTCCATAAGTTTTTCGATGACCTTTTCTTGCGGATCTTTCAAAATATTTTTGCCAACAACATTGGTATAACTCATGTTTTAATGTCGATTCGTTTGACTATGTTGAAAGTTTGCGACCGATGAGCATGTCCTGTTTTTCTTGACGGACCTTTTATGCGGAGTTTTTCAGATATTTTTTTCGATAGTTGCGGCATGAATCAGAGTTTTGTTCCAACTAATGTGGAAAAATTCAAGGATTGTAGGCGATGTTTGTCATCGGAATCTTTGGATGAATTTTGTCGACGAGGTATTTGCGGAAGTTTTCAACATGTTGAGATGACGGTTGCGACAAGGTTTGGATGTTGGAGCCGACGCTATTGGGGATTTTATTTTTCTCTCTTCGATTCCGAGTCGGAAGTTTTCTATGATGAATGTTAAATTTTTGATAAAACAATGTTTTGGGGGGACTGATTATTAACGGGATTAGAGTTTTATCTCCGCCATGGTTTTAAAGCCATTGCATGACCTCACAGGATTTTTTCTCTTGTATTGACCTTTGGAGGTTTTTCCCAAGTTGGTTGAATTAGGATCCTGGGCATCTCCGATCTTGACCTAGTTTGATATCTCGGCCATGACGGGTTTTACTTGTTTCGCACCTGTTGTTTTCGCTCCTCAGACTAGAGATGGATCTATCAGGATTTTGATTTTGTAATGATTGGGAGAAACTGATGGTTTAGCATGGATTAGGGTTTATTTTTGAGCCATGTTTCTTTGCTCCTGTTGCTGTCTCTGAGATTTTAAAGAAGGTTCATGGTTTTCGGGTTAACCTAGTGTTCGAAATACAAAGCGTTTACTGCGTTCTAGTTTTGTTTTTTTTCTTGCATGTAAAAGAAAGGTTCATCTCTGTACCTTGATGTGAAAACAGAATGGAAACTGAGAAGAAACAATCTTAGCAAGCCTTTGATAGGGATAAAAACCTGATTTTATTGTTTTCTTCATCTTGACCTAATGCACCATAGCTAAAAGATCCTTATCCCAAAACAACATTTAGGGCTTGCACTTGGGCTGTTGTTTTCCAGTTTAGTTTTATAAGTGTTTGGATGACATACATAATTTCGTTACATCACAAGGTTGCTTTCATATGGCCAAATATGAATCGATAAAACATCTTTTTGTTCTTTGACATATTAAGCGATTAATTTTTTTCTGAAAAGAAAAGAGATGTTTGATTAGCTAGGTTTCATTATCTTGCATCTATAGTTTTTCTTTCCAGTATATTCTATGGATATGATGCATGTTGGTAACGCTAATTTTTTCTTATTGTTGTGTTACAGCTTCAGTCTTCACACCACAACATGCCAAAAAAGGGTGGGAAGAAGAAGGCCAAGGTCATTGAAGAGGACTCAGACATGAAGATTTTTCCCAGAATATAGACCATCTATGGTGATACGAAAGCCGTCACAAGTTTTGAACCATAATTTAAATGGGGACAGATTTATCAAATGATCAAGGATCAGACCATTCTGAATGCAAGCACTATGATCATGTCAAACACAAAAGGAATCAATTGATAGAGAAATAAGGAAAACATAAAAGGCAGCTGAAGAATCCAAGAGGAACACTTGAAATATCTCCAGGATAGAATGCAGGAGGATGAACTAAGTAGACTATCACTACAAAAGTTGATGCATGGAGAAAGTTCATTGGAGGGTCAACTGGACCTTCCTAAGTTATGTCTTGTTTACATGTGGCACTTTATGTAAATGATCTTATCTTATTTTCATTTTCTTGGTACAAGTCACTAGAGGACGAATTTTGTAAGTCGAAGAGTCAAGGAAGCTCAAAAGGCAGGGGTAGCCCAAAAGTCATTTGTAAAATGTATAAATAGGGGTAGAATAGAGATTAGAAGGGAGTTTTCACTAGTGCATTGATGTTGAAGTTATTTGTATGAGAACTATTTCTTTTATAAATAAATGAGAACTAATTTTGCTGGAGGAAGGACTGTACCAGTTTCAAATGGATTGTGTGGAATGCTAATGTCGAACTACTTCTATTTAGATGCTATACAACTGTGAGATCGTTCTAAGTTGATGAACTATTTCTGCAATTATGAATGCTTTTAAATTCTATTAGAAATCTTGTGCATATGAATGAGTAATGAATGTTTTAACAAATAGAGCTATCTTTGTTTATATTTTATGCTATAATTATGTATGTAGAATTTGAGAAACTACCTGTAGGATTCCACAAGAAGCATTACAGTACATTACTTTGGTAGATATAATTTCTGCTCCCCTAGGGATAGGTTAAATAGGTAGTTTAGAATAGATTACATTAGTCACTTGCATTTAGTTTAGGCACTTGCATTTCATCCTAAAACTTAAAATTACATAAACAGTGGACTGGGCTGCAACCGGTAAAACAAACTTAAAACACTTTAATTATATGGTATTCGGACCGCTAACCGGACAGATTCCCCACACCAAACAAATAAACGATCTAATTGGGAACGGTTATTGGGGAGAATCCCTACTGTCGGTACCTGGTATTTTTCCATGCATCAACACTATCAAATTTTGAAAATGCATCCATCGCCCAATATTTCATCTTATTAAATTTGTGAATGGGTAGAGCAACATATCGATATTTGAAGAGGAAATGTTATCATATTTTTTGACTTAATGGTATTTGAAGGATCAACACCAACAATCACATTCATCGGTTAGTTTTTTGAATGGCCAACACAATCTTGATTTTATTAGACTATGAAATTTCAGAGAAACAAAGTATTTATTAATTGGTGTAATTTTGATGTGATGAAGGGCCAAACTCAATTAATGATTCAATCCCACAATTTTGTATATATATGTAATCATGTTTTTAATTTATTCGATTGGTTGAATTATTATGAGTTCAATAGAAAAAAAATAAAGTTTTTCACTACTTTGTAATTTTATGCTCTGTTTCGAGTTTGTAAACTCATTTTGTTTAAAGATATTTTGTTGTACCAAGTTTAAATTCCGAGTGATATCTTTATCTTGGAGTGTTCTATACTAGTCTATGTGTTGATCATATCATCATGATAAGTTTTTGGATTAAAATTTGATTAAAGTATTTTGCTAAAACAATCCTATAGGATGCTGTTTTGTTGACACAGTCCTATAGAATGTCATTTTTACCAAAATTTCTATAGAACTTGTTGTTAGTAACCTTGTAGGTGTTGATTTTCATTTTAATCGATTGATAAGTGTTTATGGAACTCATATCAAGACTCCCCTTCCTTCACTTCAAATTTTAGAGACTACATTTTAAAAAGTGTAATTTATGAAAATACATTTTCATGAGTACATTGCATTAAAGATAATATAACTATATCTCCACCCCCACCTTTTTTAACCTTAGGTAACCACCCTAAGGAAGGGTCCACGATGACTAAGTGTAATTTAGGTGGAATTGTTGTTAAACACTCAGACACAAGTTACACGAAGAAACACCATTACAACACCAACAATTAATGTGGTAAAAACCCATAAGGAGAAACACCCATGCATGCAAAGTATTGAAGCTCATTAATGAATATTGAGAGATTACATGACATGCCTCAACCTCTTAGACTAGTGATTACATTATGTATCCCAACCATGCACTATATACGCAACGAAAGAAGTTACATGAGTAAAACCATTGCTGGTTGTGCTCGTTATGAGAAACTTCCCGTAAACGCATTAATTTAGTTGTCATTTAACAATTTCCACCTTGACAACAAAATTTACTAATACTTTGCCCAAGACTATTTATCACCTTTTTTGCAGACCAAGAGAGCTACACACCATCGTAACTTCTCTAACAACACTGGTTTTGTGAACATATCTGCACAATTTTCTTGAGTATGAGCCCTTTTCATATCTACTCCACCTTCACTAATGGCTTGTCTTACAAATGATATTTTACATCAATATGTTTATTCTTACTATGAAAAACATGATTTGTAACCAAATGTATAACAATCTGACTGTCACAGAAGACAGGCACATTATTCTGCAACATTCCAATTTCTCTAAGCAGACCTCTTAGCCAAATTGACTCTTTGCAAGCATGTAAGGCATCAATGTATTCAACCTATGTAGTGGATAAAGCAATTGTTTCCTGAATCTTTGACATCCAACTTATAGCTCCACCTGCAAGAGTAAATACATAACCTAAAGGAGACCTTCTCTTGTCCAAATCACGTACGAAATCTGAATCAACAAAACCACATACAAAATCGCTGTTATTATTAAAGGTGATACAATAGTCACTTGTTCATGTTAGGTACCGAAGCACCCATTTCACTGCATTCCAATGTTCTTTTCTTAGATTTTCCATGTACTTACTAAAAACACCTACTGCATGTGAAATATTAGGTCTAGTACACACCATTTCATACATTAAACATCCTATTGTATTAGCATATGGTACACAAGACATATAATCCTTTTCTTCAACACTACTAGGACATAAACCTGAAGAAAGCTTAAAATGAGAATCCAAGGAACATTCACAGGATTTCCCTTATTTATTTCAAATCTTAAGAGTATTTTCTCAACATACTTCTCCTGTGAAAAAACTAAGCTTACCATTTCTTCTGTCTCTGTGTATTTCAATACCCAAGATTTTTTTTGCAACTCCAAGATCCATCATATCAAAAGTACTAGCCATCTGATCCTTCAACTTGTTAATCTCATCCATGCTTTTGTTCATAATAAGCATATCATCAACATACAACACTAAGATAATGAATATGTCATTCAACCTTTTGAAGTATAAAGAATGATCATATTCACTTCTAGTATAACCTTGGATCACCATGAAATAATCAAACTTCTTCTACCATTTCCTGGGTGACTGTTTCAGGCCATACACTGATTTCTTGAGCTTGAAAACTAATCTACCTTTATGATGCTTCACACAACCTTCTGGTTGTTACATATAAATCTCCTATTCTAAATCTCCATGTAAGAAATCTGTTTTAACATCTAGTTGTTCTAACTCCAAATCAAACAATGTAACTAGTGCTAACACAATGCAAATAGATACAAGCTTGACAACTGGTGAAAAAACATCATGATAGTCAATACCTTCCATCTAAGAGTACTCTTTTGCCACCAATCTGGCTTTGTATCTTTCAACCTTACCATAAACTCCTTTATTCAATTTGAAAACCCACTTACATCCAACAATTTTCCTATCTTTGGGGAGTTCAACCAATTCCCATGTATTATTTTTCTCTAGAGAATCCATTTCTTCTTTCATTGCCATCTTCCACTTAACATTTTCAACATAATCACTGGCTTACTGAAAACAAGAAGGTTCTCCATCATCAGTACTAAATAAAACAGACGAAACAAAATTAGTATACCTATTAGGAGGATATCTCTCCCTTAACGACCTTCTTGATGTAGGTTGTGGGGTTTCCACATTTTCTTGAATTTCTTCATATTCTGTGAATTCTCTCTCACCAAAAAATTCTTCTTGTTTCTTTGAGTAATCAGAAGATTGGTATTCCTACTAAACTAGTTGTTTTGAATTACCTGTTCCCATTTCACACCAATTCTTACATTTTCAAATTTAATCAGAGAAGATTCATAAAAAACTACATCTCCGCTAATGACGATCTTGTGGGAATTAGGATCCCACAGTCTATATCATTTTGTTACATCATCATATCCAACAAAAATGCACTTCTTTGATCTAGGGTCTAACTTATAACACTATTTTTTAGGAGTTAGTGCATAAGCTTCACAACTAAATATTTTCAAATTCGAATAATCACAGGGACGACGGGTCCATACCTCTTCCAAATTTTTACAATATATTGCCATTGATGGTGATCGATTTATTAGATAACAGGTAGTAGAAACCGCTTCTTCCAAGGATGATTTGAAGGAACCATACTTATTTAAAAGTGTATAAATGTTGGCGAATATTACCAATTCTTAAAACACCAACTATAAAATGATTGGCGATATTTTTCAAAAAATATTTTATTTTCCAAGGATTTTATATCGTTTATATAATAATTTGTCGATTTTTAGGGGGGGGGAATATTTACCCCATCAAAATTGGGCGAAACAGGGCTTCAAAAAATGCAAAATGACGAATCTTTTTTGGGAGAAAAACAAGGAAAAATAGCCCACTGGGCTAAAATTCGCCCCTAAAATTATCCCTGGCTTCTTCCCACAACTCTTGCCCCAAATTAGCATTATTGAGCATGCTCCTTGCTATTTCTAGAAGAGTCCTGTTGATGTGATCTGGTACGCCATTTTGTTGAGGAGTGTATATATTTGTTTTATGTCTTAAGATCCCTTCATCTTTACAATATTTCTGAAACTCTAAAGAAGTAAACTCACCTTCATTATCTGTACTTAAACACTTGATTGTCTTGCTATTTCTTTTTTCCACCATAACTCTAAATTGTATAAATGTGTTAAACACATCGACTTTTCTTTTAAGGACTTAGACCCAAACCTTTCTAGAAAAATCATCTACAAATAATGCATAATATTTTGTTTCCCTGTAGGAAATAGTAGGAGACGAACCCCACAGATCAGAATGAATGTAGTCGAGAACACCTTTACTAACATGACTACCTTCTTTAATTTTTTGTCTACACTGCTTTCCAAATATACAATGTTTACAAAACATCAAATTCAAAGTTTTGAACTTTAGAAGCAATTTACGATTCATTTACACCTGAAGTCCTTTTTCACTCATATGACCAAGACCGTCTGATGTCACAATTGAGTGGATCCTGAATCTTCTTCATATACTAATGCAGTACCATTAACTTGAGTTCTTCCACCACTTTGTAAAGGTTTCCTATTGTCTGTGCCTTCATGATCACTAAAGCACCCTTAGAAACTTTTAGAGTTCCACTTAAACCTATAAACTTATGACCACAAGAATCCAACACTCCCAAATAATTTAAAATTTTCTTTAATTTAGGTACATGTCTAACATATGTAAATGTTCTTATAAATCCATCAAACATTTTAATTTTAATACTTCCAACCCCAACAGTCTTACATGAATGATTGTCTCATAAAAGAACTATTTCATCATTAACTGTTTGATAAGAAGCAAACAAATCTTTATGATGATACATATGGTGCAGAGCACTAGAATCTAATAGCCATTTTTCATTATATTCAGAAATATTACAAAGGGACAAAACCTCATCGATCATACCTGAATCAAAAGACTTAACTAAATTTTCCTCTGATTTGGAGTCATCCTTCTTGGATTATTGTCTCTTCCAACAATCCTTTTTGAGATGCCCAATCTTGTTACACTACCAACTTTTTAATTTGCTCTTTCCGTCTTTCGATTTAGACTTGGAAGTACCTCTTGACTTTTCTCCTTTCTCTTTGGATCGACCTCTAATAACCAAAGCTTCTGGCGAATATGTTTCAATACATGATTTCTTCCTTAATTCCTCGCACAATAATGCTCCAAATACATTGTCAAATTCTAAAATATCAGTTGTACTAAAGATAATAGAAAAATCTGCTTGACCCCAAGATTCAGGTAAAGTACATAAGAGATTGACTGCTTTATGTTTATCATCAATTTTAACATATATATATATATATATTAACTTTTAAACAAACAACAATATATTCTCCCCAATAAATAGCTGAAAGTTTATACTTCAATGTTGTAATTTTTTTTAAAATTATACTTCCAAACAAAAATACGCAACTTTTCGCTTTTTACCAAGGTTTATCCGTTTTCCACTCTCGTTAAATATTAATGGATGGCTTAGGGTTTTACGAGCAACAACAAAATGAACTTCCCAATGACCACAATCCAGCCATGGATGCCACACTGATTCAGTGCAACGCGTCACAAGGGCTCACTACGAAAGAACTCGATACACGAGTAGCAACAAAGGCTCGTCGATCCATGAGAAACAACAAAGGCTCGATCCACGAGTCTCCACGACTCACTTCTTCCACAAGCAGGCTCCACAACCATGATAAAAAACAAAGGCTCGATCAAATCGATCCACGAGTCACTTCTTCCACATGCAGGTTGCGCATGATCTCCGCTGTTTCTTTGCGTGACCTCCTCTACAAGAGTGTTCACGAAAATTTCTCCACAATTCCTACACGCAGGATGCCCTATTCACCAGAGGTTCTCAACGATTCCTACACACATTCACTTGGCTTCCACGCACAGTCCTCTCCACATGCAGACAAGCAGTGAACTGCACAGACTGCTTACTCCACGGTGTGTTCAGTAAAACAATATTTGGCTTATTCACGTTGGGTTCACCACTCTCTACGGTGGTTGCAACGTGCAATTCTATGCATCCAACTAGTGCAGAGAACAACACGATTCACATATGGGAAACTAGACGGTATAGGCTCAGTCTTCACGTCCAGCAGCGGTTCAGACTCTTCAGGGGCGGTTACTGATTGGCTGCACTCTCCTCTCTTCAGCAACGATTCCAGGTAGCCGCTCCAACGATGGTTTCCCTCTTATTTAGACAGGCGGATCAACTCTTCTATGATGACTCTTTTACACATAAAGCTCCGATACCACTTGTTAAACACTCAAAGACAAGTTACACGAAGAAACACCATTAAAACACCAACTAAAATCCTATAAAGGGAAACATTCATGCATGCAAACTAGTCCAACTCATTAATAAAGAACGAAAGATTACATGACTGGCCTCAGCCTCTCAGACCTATTGATTACATTATTTATCCCAACCATGTATTATATACTTCATAAAAAAAGTTACATAAGTAAAATCTTTACCAATTATGCTAGTTATAAAAAACTTCTCATAAACACATTAATTTAATTTTCATTTCACAATCCCAAAATGATAGAGAGAACCAATTCCTTATCAAGTTTATAAAAATTGCTTTTATTGATTCTCTTCATTCCTCATAGAGAGGCTTCATGTACAACTACCACCCTCTAAAATGAATGTTTTGATATTCAATTATTCTTATCTATCCAAAGGACATGATTCCTCATTCATTCAACACGATTGGGCAAACAATGTTCTCATTTTCTAACTGAGTGGTTTCTTGATTGACCTCAAGTCATATTTTCTCACGTTCTTTCCATCTTTTTTATTTAGATCTATGTTCTTTATTATTTTGAATAAGTAGGTGTTTAAGGACAAGAATATTTTTTAGATGCCTGTTTGTTGGTAGAGAGAACACTAAAAAGTTGTAATCTTATAATTTAGAACTTGGATCCACCTAAAATTGTTAGGCTATAATAACATTTTGTGAGATCAATGTCGTTCTCAAAACATATTTTAGCACATGTGTATAATCCCAATCGAATTTCTTCTATATTTATACTTATATTTATACAAGTATACAAAGTATTACTCATATTTTTTCAAAATTAATAAATGCCAAAAATAAAATGACACACTTTGAAGTTGAATCTAAATTAACATTTTTATTTTAGAATTGACAAGTGTTTATTATAGACATAGGGGTAGAATTGAAAAAAATAAAAATAAATTACAAATATTCTTTGTCCCAAAACCAACGACCATGCTCTAATAACTTATAAGAAAAAAAAACATTATTATAGGTTGAACATAACTCTTAGAGGAGTTAGCGCCATTCAAATGAAAAAGTTCATTTTTCTTCATTCTTGAAAGAAAACTTTAAAACTATAAACATCCTTAGATCCACACCTTTACTTAATACAATACAAAAATGATGGTTGAATATTTATAGATTGGATCCACACCTTTACTTAATACAATATAAAAATGATGGTTGAATATTTATAGATGTTATTAAAGGTTGAACCAAGAAAACTTAGCACTATTGAAATGAGAAAGTTTATTTCTCACAATAAACATAGTTGGATCCACAACTTTGATGGTTGAATATTTATAGATGTTATTACAGGTTGAACAAAAAAAACTTAGCACTATTGAAATGAGAAAGTTTATTTCTCACTATAAACATAGTTGGATCCACAACTTTGATGGTTGAATATTTATAGATGCTATGTTAAGCAAAATTTGGTTCTCATGTTTACTTACACAAAGTTTTGTAATATATATTTTTTATAAAAATTGTTCTTATTTCATAGTTTATATATATAATAAATCAAATAAAATTACATTTAAATTTAATAAATTAATTTAATAAAATGGAATAAAAATATAAAAAACTTTTATTATTATTTATAAATTACATTTAAATTAGATTAATTAAATCAAATAAAAATATACATTTTCATTCTTCATTTAAAAAATCTATACATTCTCTTATAATATAATGAAAATATACATAAGTGTTCCCAACACTTCTTATGAATGGTTGGTAAATGCAATCATATCATAAAGCATTG
The DNA here is from genome assembly GCA_001517045.1 of Pseudotsuga menziesii. Classification (NCBI taxonomy): domain Eukaryota; kingdom Viridiplantae; phylum Streptophyta; class Pinopsida; order Pinales; family Pinaceae; genus Pseudotsuga; species Pseudotsuga menziesii. Next base: position 8,165 of record LPNX010417583.1, on the reverse strand, counting down.
ATATGAATATGATTGACATAAAATGCATGCTCACAATACAAACTCTACATATTTAAAGTAAATACAGGAAAATGTGATTATATTACAAGAAAAAAATTATATCTCAAATAAAAATTTAGAGACACAAATGATACAAGGAAATGTCTAATAACACAAGGAAAGGAACAAAGAACAAAGCATATGGTAAGTAGGTAAGTTAGACAATTAGGCTATAGAATTGCTATTGCTTAATAAGAAATTGAGCTATGAAATTGAGCAATTATGTTTATAACAAAAACTTCAATCATAGCGAGCTCTGAATTAAAAGTTTAATTAATTTATTTTAATTTATAAAATATAAATTAAAAGTTAAGTTAGTTTCAATTATAACATAAATTATAGATTAAAAAATTAATTAATTAATTTATCCCTTAACCTATCCCTCGACCAACAATCTGATTTATCTTCACTATCAAGGTTAGATAGATACATTTGCACAAACAACATTGAGTTTTATTTTATTTTTATAAAATGTAAATTAAAAATTAAGTTTTTTTAAGTAAGAAGTATATTAAAATATTGGATTTGTATTTTCTTCACTATACCAATATGCTCAATTATGCTTCTTATTACATATATCTAGGTGTTTTTTACTAAGCCGATAGGTGTCTATCAATGGTATTTTTTGGGGATGAACTTGCTTGAGTGGATCATCAAGATCCACCAAAGCTTGACAATTGTATGGCTGTGATCAATTTCTTCGTCTGATCTTTAAACTAGCATTTAATAGTGCGTTAGTTATTGTTAAACTAGCCGATTTAGGAGTGTATGATCTTTTTGATGGTTATCAGACCACATCTGGTGGAAGCCGTTGAACATAGTGGTGTATCGTGGACATATCTCTCCCATCCGCATTCGGTGGAAGCCGTTGAACATAGTGGCCATGGGTATCGTGGACATATCTGATGTTCCATCTTGAACAGGCAGAGTTGAATCGGTTACGAATCAGTTTGTTATCTCCCGCACCGAACGGGGGATAGTTATCTCCTTAAGCATGCGGCGTTAGAGTTATTTGCATTATGTAAATTCAATCTGCATGGAGAGCTCTGGGTAGAATTGGTGACAGAGACAATGAAGCTCGGCCTTGCGCCACTGTCGTGGATGGATTCATGTGCAGTCGAATCCTATGGTTCGAGGACTTAAACTATCGATTGGCATCACCAGACGCCGATATAATTTTGTCATTGATCCAAAATGGAGATTCAGCTCTTTGTCATTTGCAATCTGCAGTAATGGAGTTTGTGTTTTAATTCGGACTTTTAATAATCGTAAAGATCTGAAAATGGAGCAAGCTGCTGGACGTGTATTCCAAGGATGGCTTGAAGGGTCCATAAACTTTGCTCCAACGTACAAATATGCCATGAATTCTTATCAGTATTTTGCATTCATAAAAAATAAAGCTGGACAGAAACGCCGTATTCCTGCTTGGTATACAAATCGAATCTTTCTTGCCATTAAGATTTTGATTTTAACTTATTAAGTAATGGTAATTTCACTAAACTTGTGCTTGATAATATTTTTCTGAATTATATTAATTGCAGGTGTGATCGTATACCGTGGTTTGGTAAGGGGTTGAAGCATCTTTTCTACACGAGGGGTGAATGCAAGCTTTCTGACCACAGACTAATCACAGCACTATTTTTGGCAGATGTCCAAGATTTAGTTAACCGCCTGACAATCAAGAAAAAGGCACAAGAATTCTCCAGCAAAATACAGTCAAAGTTGGATCAAGATCCCAGAATTTCTTGCGACAGAGAGAGAGCTTGATCTCAAAATTCATCATGGAACTTCAATATTTTGATACTCTCCTTATTTATGTTTATCTCTTTCTCATATTCCATATTTGCAGTGTTCCGATTGCATTAGCAATATCATTGGGAGTGCATAAAAGGTAGGAAAGCTTATACAAAGGACGTATGCCAATGGAAATCCTTGATGAATTAATTTCATTTCTTGTGCGCATATGTCAATACCCGTAATTCCATCCCATGAATTGTCTGATTTTGATCATGGAGACTAGAAACGGGTTCAATCTTCTATAATATTTTCCCAAAATTGAAGAATTCAGAGACGCCATTGAAGAATCATCGGCTTTTGCGAATAAAAGATTGAAAGTTCGCAGCGGATTCTGTCGCTGTGTTGTAGAACATATGAAGGAGTGGGCGGGTGATAGTAAGACCTGTTGAAAAAAAACAAATTGAATTGGGCGATAAGACTTTTAGAAGTCGTTTCTAGTAGAAAACGCCGAAACAAAATGCTGTCGACTGCACATTATTTCTTTAGGTAAGAGAAATTTGAAAATACGGCAGTAAATAAACCTTGCTTATATTTCAAACGATTCAATCTTTGCAATTTAATTTTTGCTTCTAAATAATTATAATAAATAAAAGATTAGGTATCTTGTTTTTAAGATTGTGATGATTGTCTAAGCATGACTTGAGTATCTAAATTTTATTCAAAAACATTCTTATAAAGGCTTATCTATTTATCCGTGTTACTAAATGGTAGAATGAGATAGTTTATTCAGTCTATGAAATATTAAATGCCGAGGTTCCATGGTTTATGAGCACCAATCTGATCGTTTAGATATCCATTCGCTCTGTTGAATTCCATCTTATCTGACTTTCAATTCAATCTTTCCCTTTGAACAAAATTTTATTAATGAAGTAATTCTAGAATACTCTAAACTTTGATATAAACATCCATTTTATGTTTTTAGAATTTTAAATACAATCTTGGTAATAATTCAATGGAAGTGGGCAACTTCACTTTCTTCTGAACTGCGCAGTAAATACACTCTTTATTCAGACCTTGTACAATTGTCATATAATAAGCCAATATACTTTGCATTTTGTATACCATGATATACTTGTGAAGACTATCTTTGGTATTTGGTAAACTCATTACTGGGCTTATATTTTCTTAGACTTTTGGAAATGTCATTACAGGGCTTATATTTTCTTGGACTTCTTTTATTTGTTTAAATGTTAAAGCAAAAACTTCAAAAGTAAAAGATGTTTTTTTTTATAATTGATTTTTTTACAATGTTTAGTTTTACAAATTTTATAAATAAGTTATTATAAAAGAATATTATTATAATTTATAAGTTTTTAATATTATTTATAAATTAAATTATTTTTTTATCATTTATAAAAGAGTTATATATATATATAGATATAATTTAAAATAATTATTATGTTAATTATTATTAAAAAATATAATTTAAAATTATTTCTATTAAAATTAATTAAAAAAATATATTTTTTATTGATAATTTTAATGAAATGTATTTAATTAAAATTATCTAATTTTTATATATAGAGAGTGTGTTAATTTACAAAACTATGGTATCATTTAAAGGTTGAAAAAATAAGTTAAATATTAACCATAAATATTTAAATTTTTTTATCATACTTCATGAAATATATATTTATATATTACAAAATGTAATTTTTTAATTCTTTTCATAAGAAGAGGAAAAAAATATAATACAATTTAAGTTAAAAAAACTTTTTTAGCAATTTTTCAATCTATTAATTTTGAAATTTAATAAACTTAAGGGACAATAAAATATCAAATTTATTGACCTATATTTTTAATTTGATAATTGTTATTTTGTTGACCCAAATAGAAGAAATTAATAAAAAAAATCTTTGAACTAATCCAAATATAAGAAACAAACAATACAATCTAAGTTAGAAAAACACTTTGAACAATTTCCCAATCTATTTTTTTTGAATTAAACTTTGAAATTTAGTTGTATGATGGATCCAAAACATCACATTAAATGGAGTTTTAGGCACATTAATATTATATAATATTACTTTGGAGTAAGAGGTTATCTCATGGCCTTTTTTAAAGGTTATATGTATAATATGACAAAGGGTGAAAATGTGGCATTCAACATTCATGGCCCTTATTTTGCATTCTAATGTTTATTAACATTATGTTGCATTTTGACTGTTTTTTTCAAAAAATGCTAACAATGCCTATGATGTTACACACTAATAATGTGACAACCATGCCCATGATGTTCCACA